>CAJQZJ010033276.1:3894870-4032803 GCA_907164525.1 Lophiomys imhausi
ACACACACACACACACACACACACACACACACACACACACACACACACACAACTGGAAAGAAAAAAATAACTTTTTCCTGATTTCACTTTTCCAACATTTTTTCTTCAATATCAACTCTGTACCTGAAGCACAGTAGGACAAGTGAAAAGAGGACAACAAAGTGTGACTATCAGGTGATGAGCAAGGAGTGAATACAGGCACTGAACACAAATTATGAGAGAAGATGTGGAACACACAGTTTTTCTAGCTCTAACTCTCTCTTGGATTATTGGGAGGGGCAAAGTTTGTGTTGGATAAATGCATAATAGTGAAATTCATAATGAAAATAAAAAAGCAATATGAAACTCCACAGCTTTGCTGGCTATTCTAATTATATAGAAGTTCATTAAGGTGTACAGACTTTGAATATTATTACTATTATTATTATTATTATTTTATACAAGTTCTTTATAAAATAAGGCTCACTTTTTTAAAAAAGTACTTTAGATAGTAACAAAAATATAAGCTCATAATAAATGAATATAATCTAAATTTATTCCCTTTTAAGTATAGTCATAAAAAAGTTCTATTAGTTTATTTAAAATAAAGTACAGTATATTAACTTAATATATACTAATACACACATATAAAACAGACAATTTATAAATATATTCATTTTAATTTAGATATATACATGAACAGACATAAAATATTTGAACTTCAATTTTTTTCTTATTGTTGGCTGGACCTCTTACTACAATGGACAATAGACATGTGTCCAATTTCTGATTACAGAGTGAATATATGTACTACTTTACATTAAGTGTGAATCTTGATATGTTCTTATTAAAACTTTTATATAGTTAAAAAAGGGTGGTCTCAATCACTACCTAAAAAAGGTCCTAATTCTTTGAGGACAGTTTTACACAATGTGTTTTTATCTGAATTTATTTTGGCTGTGGGCCAAAATAAATCTTTCTTCCTTTAAACTCTCTCTTTTATCTACTGGTTCTAGAAACAAAAATACAGATTAACATAGAAAATGTCATTACTGTATAGACATTTTAATTTTTTAATTTTCTCTGTTAGTTTGGTTGAAATATTTCCCATGAGTATGCTGACTTCTATAGTTAATTTCTATATAGTAAAATGACGGTGGGTTTAAATGATCTTATCTTGATCCTATTAATTATCAGATATTTTATTTTAAGGAAGCCAGAAATTCCCTGAATCTGATTTCTACTTGACAATCTGGACTTACACCTAGCTCAGAGTTCTTAGGAAAATATTTAAATGTTGCCAGTTAAAACTATATTCCAAGTATAGTAGACTATGTAGCATTAAACTCACCATTTTGATAAAATAAAAACAATTAATAAAATAACAGTAATGCTGCTGCCAAACTGGCTTTTGTAATAGCTTTGAGTGTTCTGGTTCAAATGTAAATTCTAAGGCCTAGAAAATTAATAGTCCAGGAAGCTAAGATCCTCAAGACTATATAAAGTCAGCAGGCCACAAGACAGCCCTCTACATGAACAAGCTGAACTTGAACAGAACTATAAAATCCTATTCCCACCACATCCACTGGTTAGGTTTAGTATTTGGTTGCTGCTTAGAGAAAAATAAAATTTCACCTCTACAACTTGACAATTTTAAAATCTTTAATCATTAAAATACTGTGTAAACGATCTTTCAGTTAATGACTAAGAATATAGACTTGCACTCAAAACAAATCTATTTGAATGGTGGCTTTAGTATATGACAATTGAATATTTTTATGAAATTAATTGTCATTATTACAATTCATCCTGAAGAACACCAAGTTTTCTGTACAGTCACTTATTCATCTTTCATAATTGGGATGACCAGCTCAGATACAATGTTTATAAAATACCATGCTTCATATGTACCGTATTCTTCCTTATTTATTCATTTAATATCCTGTCCAACACTCTTGGAGGAGTTTCTATTTAACCAGACCGTTCTTATTTAAGAATAGTTCTTCAAAATGAAAAGGCAAGCACAAACAAACCAAACACCCCCCCAAAAAAAAACCATATTAAGCACAGCAAGATGGCTCAGCAGGTAGAGTGTCTGCTACCAATCCAGATGGCATGATTTCAATCTCCAAAGACCACTCAGTAAAGGGAGACAATTGATTCTTTTTTTTAATGTTTATTTATTACTTCCATCTACATCTTCATCACAGTCCCCTCCCTCCACCTCTCCCAGGCCCACCCTCTCACTCTCCTACCCTCTCCCCCTTCTCCCACCTATCATACTCCTCCTCCTGCATGTGGTGCCCTACATATCAGCCCCCTTCAGTTCCACAGCCATATGAGGGCTAAGAACTTTCTCTTGCACCGGGGGCCTACATGGCTGCTCCACTCGGGCAAAGTGTCCTACTAGCAAGTAACAGAGTCTATGTTTCTGTTCCTTTCAGTCTGTTGGTTGTAGGATAGTTATCCTGTACTATAATGGCTAAAGTCCAGTTATAAGTGAATATATGCCATGTGTATCTTTCTGGGTCTGGATTAGCTCACTCAGGCTGACCTTTTCTAGTTCCATCCATTTGGCAGCAAATTGCATGATTTCCTAGTTTCTGATGGCTGAGTAATATTACATTGTGTAAATGTATCACAGCTTTTTTATCCATTCGTTGGTTGAGGGACATCTGGGTTGTTTCCAGTTTCGAGCTACTACAAATAAAGCTGCTATGAACATAATTGAGGAGATGAACTTGGGGTTTGGTGAGGAATCATTTGGATGTATACCCAGGAGTAGTACAGCTGGGTCTTGAGGTAGAGCTATTCCAAGTTTTCTAAGATATCGCCAGACTGACTTCCATAGTGATTGTACAAGTTTGCACTCCCACCAGCAATGGAGGAGGGTTCCCCTTTCTCCACAACCTCGCCAGCATGTGCTGTCATTTGAGCTTTTGATCTTAGCCATTCTGATAGGTGTGAGATGGAATCTCAGAGTCATCTTGAGTTTCATTTCTTTGATGATTAAGGATGTTCAACATTTCTTCAAGTGTCTCTCAGCCATTAGAGATTCCTCTTTTGTGAATTTTCGGTTTAATTCTGCACCCCATTTTTTGATTGGGTTATTTGGTTTCTTGGTCTTTAATTTCTTGAGTTCTTTGTAAATTTTGGATATTAGCCCTCTGTCAGATGTGGGGTTGGTGAAGATCTTCTTGCAATCTGTAGGCTGCTGTTTTGTTCTAGTGACAGTGTCCTTTGATTCTTGTAACTGTTTTCTGATTACCACCCTTGTGCCATGGAAACAGCTAGCCCAATCTCTCTCCCTCTCTCTCTCTCTCTCTCTCTCTCTCTCTCTCTCTCTCTCTCACACACACACACACACACACACACACACACACATACATACACAGACACAAAATACATAAAACATTTTAAAACCTTAGAAAGGGTCTCTATATGCCATGTGTGACCATGAATATGTTCTTATTCATATTTTTGGTAGCCACTAGAATTATAATGATTTTTCTGAGCTAGACAACTCTGTTGTCCTCTATTCAGTCACATTGGATGCTAAATATAGAATTCTACACTACTCTATTTAAAATTTCATTTTTACCACACTATCACAGGTATTAGAGACTTGATTCTCTAATAATACACATTTGCTGCTGTCCCTTGTATGTTTTTGGTAAGAATGTCTAGACTACCAATCCTAGCATCCAACCCAAATTTCCATTACATCGTTCTGATGACTCACATTTTTATTCACTTACAAAATATTTTAAAGCATTCTTAATATTCAAAAAGTGACCATGTATGTTCACCTAAATATCTTCTAAATATTGACCTACATCATACATTTCAACTGACATATTGAGTTTTTGTGCTTCAAACATTGTCAGTGACCAATTTTAAATTATATTATAGTAAACTTACTCCTAAACTATTTTGCTTTTGATTCTATTTATTTATGACTGCTCTACAACACTATCTTGCATTTATTTTGAGGTTCCCACATCTTGCTCATAACTGATACAGGAAACTATACTAAGAGTTGTGTAATTCATTAACAGTTATAAGTGTGTTTTCTAATCCTTTCATTTAGTAATGCCCTTTTTAGATCCAAAAGAGATAAGGAGTGTTTCTGGACATTTTTGAGAGAGATAAACATAGTGATTATGCTTCAACTGAAACATATTTATGATTGGGACTCCCTTTTCCTTTTAATGCTTCACTATCACTTACAGTTATATGTCTAAGAGGCTGAAAGCTCGAGTCTGCCTGTCCATACATAAGGACTATTAAAAAAGCAAGAAATAGAGAGTCCACCATCATTAACTTTATAAATAGATACTCACTTATTTAGTCATTTCTAGGGGTCTAAAACAGATATGGAACATAAAATGACCACAGCCATGCCCAAGTTTACACTGCAGCACATATACATGTATGTATGCAAAAGCAATTACTTAAATACACAGACCATGAATCTGAAGGACAGGATATATGGGAGGGGTATATGGGAGAGTTTGGAAGGAGGAAGGAGGGGGAGAAAATATTGTAATCTAATTATAACTGCAAAAATTTAAAAAAAAACTCTATATAGGTAACATAATCATACACTATATATGTGTATAGTTAAAGTAAGAAAAATACAGTGTGGAGTTTGGAGACTATATCCAACCAAAGCTACTGGATGAAGAGACTTAGGTTAGTGGTCTTCCTCACACTGGCACCTAGAGTTTTAGCTTAAAATGAAGGCCTGGTCTGTGTGTCCCCAAAACGTCCAAAAGCCTCTCTGTTAAACTGGCACATCTCTGTCACTGCCCTGCCTCTGCAATAATGATGGAGATCCTGACTTGCAAGAAAAGCAAGGGGGAATGGAAATAAAGACTGAAATAAAAGATACCCATTAAATATGATGTTAATTATAACATCTAAAGATAGTGTGCACTCTCATTTTTTAAAAAATATACATTGACTTGTTATGGTTAACTTATTCATCCTTTTGGGTGTTTTCCTTTTGTTTTCTTTTTCTTCAGTCTGAGTAATCTGGTCAGAATCAACAGAGGGGCTTTCTTTTTAACTGCACAAGCCAGCACCCATGTGCTTTTTAAAAACAGCATCATTTTAATGATGTTTATAATTCTTTTTCAAAGCATTAAAGTATTGTCTTGGTGATTAATAATTCAAAATACAATAAAACAAATCCAAACAAATGACCAAGTATAAGAATGCGGCATAAGAAATAAGCCTGAAGATAATGTAATGTCTGTCCAAATGAAAAAAGCAACACAGGCTTTATAGGCGAAGCACTGGGGTATGTATTTAAAGATCTCATGTCTAGGCAGGAATGGCAGTAAACATTTTTCTAGAAAAACCTGCTTATATTGCTATTAAATCGTTTGTCTAATGTCTTATTGAGGATTGCAGCATAGCAGCTGCTTTCTACCCTCTTTCTACAACTGACTAGTTCTTTTTCTCTTTCTGCCACCCTGAGAGATGGATTTAATTAGTGCCAATTCATGGTTCTTTTTCCAATCCCATCCACTCAAACCTCTATGGCTTTCCACCTGAAGCCTCTGCAATTTAAAACAGAATGAAGATGCTTCCCAACTTATTCATGGAGTGCAATGGAAACAATTTTATAGATGATATGCTTCTGCTCTCAACCACTAATTACATTTCAAAAGAGCAAGGAATAAAATACCATTGACCTATCAGGTTTATGCGGAGTGTAATTCTTCCCAATAATAAATTCTTTAGATTTTGAATAAAGGAAAACCCCACCTGGATTCCTTGAACACAAGCTTTGAAAAAGTGGAACTGGTTAACAGAAATTGAATGAACTTTTACATGGCCAAGGCTTCTGGGACAAGTGGCATTTCGCTCTCTAAGTTCTGTACACACATCTACATGAATGCTACATTGTAAACAAAAGTACTGACATCTTCCTTAAAGATCTTTCCAAACCTAAATGCTGGGGTATTTGCAAGATTCAGGAAAGGTGACATTTCAAGGTTCTCTCCAGAACTGTGATAACGTATTTATTACATTTACTTGATCCATCAATGTCAATGCTCCAAATTAAAGAATATTTAAAAGTGAAAAACCAAGACATCGTCCATCTTAATCAAATGTTTTAATCAGAAATGAGGAAGCTTCGTGGTATGTGTGTCACTAACGGATTAGCCTGTGAAGCAGATGCTTAGCTCTCAGCTTTCATCGTTGTTCCTTCTGATTTCTGTTTACTGATCATAAATAGAAATCATTATGGAACAAATATTTATAGGAAATATATGAAATTACTAACTGAAATAAAGAACCACAGGGTATTTACTGTGAGGAAAATCAATGATTGTCATTCAACTGTAGGGGTTAGATAAATTAGATTTAGAAAATATATAGGAGTTTCTGATACTGTCTCTTAATTCGGGGCCTGAAGAGCATTATCAGCATGAAGTCAACAAAAACAGAAAAGACTCAATAGACTGAAAAACAAGGTTGAAGTCAGAAAAACAGGAAAGACTCAATAGAGTTAAAGAAACAAAGTACCTGGCCTGACATTGTTTTCAGCTGCTAAGTGGGCGGAGCCCAAATTAAGCTGAAACAGAGTTCCTCCTATTTAAGGACAGTGTGTGGAGCCCAGAGGGAAGAAGCCCCTGATGCTAGAGAGCTCCAAGAGTCCTGCTGAAAAAAGGGCTGGCCATTGAAGGCCAGCTCTCTCCCTGAAGCAGAAAGAAGCCGGTGAACAAAGAAATCCTGAGCAAGACACCAAAAGGCCAAGGACTGGACCCTGTGGCTCAGCTTTTGCCTAGAGGGGTTTGATCTGTCCAAACAGTGGCCTAAAGGAAACGGTGCCTGGCTTTAAGGACTGAGGCAGAGCAGCTGAGTTCCTGATTCAAAAGAAGTAAGTTGGCCTGCGGACGGCTGGGGTCTCCCACAGAGAAGAAAGCATGAAGCCTTATTTAAGGTGAGACTGCAATAACCAACTTACCCTGACGAACCTACATCCGAGAGATCCAGAAAAAGGACTGCTAAGTGCGTTAAAGACTCTACAACAGGCCGGGCAGTGGTGGCGCAGCCTTTAATCCCAGCACTTGGGAGGCAGAGGCAGGCGGATCTTTGTGAGTTCGAGGCCAGCCTGGTCTACAACGTGAGTCCAGGAGAGCCAGGGCTACACAGAGAAACCCTGTCTCAAAAAAACCAAAACCAAAAAAAAAAAAAAAGACTCTACAACAAAGACTGTGTTCCTGACGACTGAGGACCTGCCCCAGAGACTGTATCATTCTAAAAGGTAATGAAAATAGTTGTTATAATTATCAATAGGTTTAGTGGATAGGTTAAAGGGGTTGTAGGATTTTATAGGATTAATAGTTAAGAAATTGTTGGTGTTTGTTATAAGTGAATTTAGTAATAAACAAATAAGTGATAAATAATAATTTAAAAGTTCAGTTACATTCAACTAAACCCCTAAATTTTAAATGTTTCTCTGACACCAAGGAAACTGAAGAGATCGTTAAGAATCAGTATTCTTCTGTTTTCTCCATTATGTTCTGTTGAATTTATCTTCTATTGTTTTGTAAGTGAGGTTTAATTGAGACAGGATGATATAAAAGTATTGTCATATATGGCTCTCTTTATAAAACAGACAAATGTATTGTATATAAACATTAATTCTTTTGGAGTAGTCCAGCTTTAAGACTGGTATGACTAAAAACGACAGAAGGAACTATATGTAGTTATGAAAAGGATCTGACTGAAATATTATGAAAATGCCCACAGAGCTAATGATGACTACCTATATGTATGTAAATATTATCTACTTACTTAAAAAAATCTAATAAATGTAAATTATAGGAAACCGTTGTAAAATGCATTGTTCTGGGGGTATGGTTCAGTGACAGAGTCTTTGTCTTGTATTCTTGAAGCCCTAGGTTGTACAATGCAACAGAGAAAAAAAGTTTAAAAAGAAAATATAGGAAAAACTGAAAGTATGTGGCTGGAGAGATGGTCAAGTGGAAATGTATGCCGAATAAACATGGACTTGAATAAGGATGTCCAGTACCTCTAGAAAGCTAGAGAGGCGGCACAGACCAGGGTGCTAGTGGGCTGGAGACACGTAATCCCAGGAGTTCACCAATCAGTGAGAGACCGTCTGAAAAATCATGGTGGAGAGCAACTAAAGAAGACACCAAATTTCCATCTCTGGCCTTCACAGGCACACACACTTACGTAGGCATATGCCACAGGAAAAGAAAAATACGCTGACACGGATGAACCTACTGTGATCAATTCTGTTCCATCTTAGAGTCAGATAAATAAAAGCACAAGAAACAAACTAAATATTCAATATATAATTTTCTTTTTAAATATTACTTTAACATTAAAACCTTTTTTTCCTGCCTAAAGTTATATCTATAATGCTTTCTGTAAATGTATGGTACAATCATCTACACAAAATAACTTTTCAAGCTATCGTTTTCTTTAGGGTTTTTTTTTTTTTGGTGTTACAGTATAATTTAATGTTAGCCACACACTTGATTGCATTACAATGAATCATACAGATCTTGAAATGACGCATCTGACTGCCCTGTGCAGTCTAAAAGTGCATGTACAATTATGTTGTTTTGCCAGATGTCTCTAATGTTTATCCTGATTAATTCCGTGTGGCTGGACATTCTGCTTTCTTGGGTTGAGGAAAACATAAATAGTGAGAAAAAGAAATGAGTTGCCAGTGTGCCTTTTACATTTCATTTCCTTTGAAAGAATTCATTTTACTTAAGTGATCTCTTTATATTATAATTTGTATTTTTACTTAATTATTTAGGTATCAGAGAAGAGAAAATATATTTGTGAGTCAAAGTTAACAGCAAACCAAGTGTTGCAAGACTAAATAATGTATGCTTTAAAGCACAAGGATTAATGCAACTAATTAGCTTTACTTGGTTGACCTCTGGATAAACCAAGGTTATAATTTATCTAGTACTTATTGTTGACAAGAAGGGTCTGGCATTTCAGGAAAAGGGATTGCTAAGGAATGAGAGAAAGCTTATAATTTCAAGAAATAAACATTCTGTATAATAGTAACAAAAGTAGAGGGTTGGTTGAAAGATCAAGAAATTGCTCTAAATGCACATCAGGGGATACTTAAAAGGACGTAAGAAAGTACAGGTGCATTAGGGAATGACTGTCTCAGTATGTTTGGTTTATCACCGAGGGAATGAAAAGAGGTGTAGTTCACCATCCACTTAAACCCTGGGTACATGGAAAGCTCTGCGTGCAACCAGGCTGAAATGAAGCTGTGGTCTATGACTAAGGGAACAAGGCCAACAGGCAGAGGCAGCATGTTCCTTCCTGCCATTGGGATTCCAGCTCACTGCATGTCCCTGTCTCACTTGTAAAACCACACAAGGGCACACTGGTCTCCCCCTCGAGTTCCTTTTTTGGTGTGTACATTGTCAGTGTTTCCAATGACCTAAGGTGTTTTCTGTCTATCTCCCTTAGAGGAGAGTAGGTTTCCAGAGAGCAGAGAACTGTTTTCCAGCCCTAGAATAGCATCTGAAATATAGTAAGTATTCCATAAAATTATCGAATGGAAGAATTTAACAAGGCAAGACATAGGAAAAGGAGAGGCAGTGAGGTTGTCAAGAACATCCCACATTTGAAAGGACAGAGTTGCTGAGCAATGAACCACCCAAAATTACACACCTAGGATGCCCAATACTTTAACTATTCCTAATCAAAATGCTTAAGAGGAACATTCTGGAAAGGTGTGACTACCAGATAGCCTTCATATTGCAAAAGCTTGTCAGGCTAATGACTAGAACATAACCTGCATTTTATCAGTGTCTTAACTTCAACTGAGAAGAAAAACAACAAAACCCAAACCCTAAACCACTTACCAGGGACTATAGTGTTGAAGCGTATTGAAGCTTCTCAGGATAAAGTATTTAAATTGCTTATAATCATGTAGCCAAGAAAGAGACTGTGATTGTGTACCACAATTTCTAGTTTCTGTCTTGAGTACTTGTTTCTTCTCAAAATATCACTATGCTATTCTGCCTTTTCTTATTTTACTGCTGTTATATTTGTTTAATTTCCTAGACAAAAGACAATTCATAAGTAGAAGCGAAATGGAATATTATTCTCCTTGACTACAAATGTATATTTGCCCATTCATGGTTTTTAAGTCAAGTTTTTCAACAGTTACTGGAAATTTTTCTGATCAAAAACACAACCGACTCTCTCAACTACTAAAGCATATAGCAGCTTCTACATCCTTTCATCCTTTCTTGGAAACAGTAACACCAAAAAAATTTAAAATTTAAATAGAATATTGTAGAAGTTATTTATGCCACTGTCTTACAGAATTTGAATATTTTAATTGTGTGGAATGTATCTTGTAGGTTAAAAGTATAATGTCATGAGTCTCATTATTTAAATCATGTATTTGAAACCATTTTTTCCTGAAATACTTTGACATGTATATGTGAGCAATGCACCAAGTATTACTGCCCAGGAAAACTCAAATGCATTTTGGCATTATAATTCCTTCCAGTTTTGGGGATGAGGGAAATCTCCCAGGCTTATTACTTTATTATGTCATCTTTAGATATGTAAATTGTACAAAAAATAGTTGAAGTTGAAGGACAAAATTACACATGCTCCTGCTTGTAATGTGCTCTGTACAATGACCCTGACTTGATTCCAGTAACAACTGCTTTTTTTCCAGCTGACAACACAGCCACCACGATGCCAAATATACTCTTTAATTAGTCAACAGCCAAGTAAATTTTAAGTGTTCCTGAATCTCATCTTCAATAACCGGAAGGTGATTGGTTATTGCTTGCCCTGCAAATGTTCACTGAGGTTAATATACACAATTTTGAAATGAGAAGGTACCACCTATGTGACTCAAGGTAGGTCGTATAAACCTCAGAGCTATCACTCATAGAACATGGTGTGTGTGTGTGTGTGTGTGTGTGTGTGTGTGTGTGTGTGTGTGTGTATTTATATATGTTCACAAACATATACAGGAATGCCTTCCAAACTGCAAACTGCCATACATATGCAAGATTCGGGTTATTGATGTTGTTTCCAGTGATGGCTAAAAATGTAACACATGTAACTGATTTTAATCCTGCCATGTGAGATTTGAACAACACGGGAGAAAATTTAAAGAATGGAAAATAAGCAGAAATGTCCTTTCTGCACTTGCTTTCTGTGTATAGTCTGTATAGCTTTAAACATGTAGAGAGAGGCCCTTTTGCATGCCTGGCTTGTAATAGCCACCTAACTCATCCCTTTGATTTTGCCCTTGGCACCTTATAATCTGTTCTCAACGCACAGCACTCATACTAAGCCTTTTAAAGGATAAAGTGGTGCAGGTCATTCCTCTGCTTCCCATTCCTCAGTGGCTCCTCCCCTCATGCCCACTAAAAGCCTTGGCTCTTACACTGACCTGCCAGACAGTACAGTGTTGGATTCTCCACCCTGCCCTTCTTCAAGGACTTTTCCTCTCTACGCTCTTCTCTTGTCCATGGTGTTCCAGGCACAAACACCTCCCTGTCTACAGGCAGGATCCCACTTTATGGTCTTTGTGTTTGCCCAGAACAGTATCCCTGTGTCTTCAAATGGTTTCCTTCTTTATTCCCTCCAAGTCTTTGTTCAGCTGCTCCATCTTCAGAGAGTTTTCTTCAGCTTCATTATTTATATAAGTCAGACACTTAAGCTATTTCCACCTCTCATCTTCTATGTAGTTTCAAAATATTCACTAGCACAACTTTAATATACTTAATTCTCATTGTGAATCTGGTGACAGCAGGGAGTTTTATATTTTATTGACGATGTATTCCAAGCACCTAGCACTATGCCTGTCACATAGACCAGCATCCATGTTTATAAAAGTAAAAAATAATAATAATAATAACAGGCATAATAAAGAAGAAGTTATCTTTTTTCTCTTTAAAATAAAATGCAAAACAAAATGATTTGGCACTAAATTCATGAAGTTCTAATATTCTCCTAAAACTTTTGTTCGATCAACTATCAATGTCACTGAGACAGCACATTTCAAATCCAACCTATATTAAAATGTTAAAAGCAAACAAACAAAAAAACCAAACCTCAAATCAATCATATATATATATCTTTGATTCTCCTTTATGAGGAACAAAGTGTACAGAAACCAAATAAGACATTCTGACGTGCTGTGTTGCATTTTGCTCTCAAAAATCACATAAAAATAAATTCTTCCAGTTGGTCATTATTCTGTCATAGTTTGTTGAACAATCATAAACAGCTCGGGGTAAGATATGGTCTTAGACCATGTGTCCCTTCAGACACAAAGTTCAGCAATCCTCATTGTGACAATTCTAGGATAATCTTACTTGAATGTGATAAAGCTATGTTTTTAGCTGTCTTTCACGTATTTTTTTACCAGTGCACCAAATAAATTTTAAGAAATGCAATTTCTCCTAAGAAATAAAAAAAAAATCACTCAAATAAGATTTACCAAAATTGTGAATTTTTGGAGTTGTTATAAAGGGTTTATTCTTATTGAATCCTAATGTTAAAGACACTGATATGATATTTTGTCTTAAAGCCCCCCTGGAACGGAAAAGTACTATGGTCATCCACATGGAATTTGACTCCTCCAGTACTTCCTTTCTCATTCATCACACCCTGTAGCTCTGATAACCCTCACAAGACAAGCTCTTTCACTGTTTCATTATTATCCAAATATCTTCTAGCAGAGCTCTCTGGAGTCAGAAAACATCAATGAATAAATAATCAAGAAACAACTGGTATAATGAGAAATTCCTCATTTTATAATTATCTCTTCCCCCAGAAAAGAAAAATGTATAAATAAGGCAAATCAGAGATACATGAACTGACAAAATACGACTGGTCATCATCTTTAGACTGCCTCAGCAAGTATAGGGCAAGCAGAAGAGATTTCTTTCAGAGACATGATGTCTATAAATGCTCCCCTTACTGTTTCAGCATCCCTTTTAAACATTTCCCCTTGCTTTCAGCTGTTCAATACTTTGACTGTTACGTGACATTTTCAGGCACTGATATAATTGCCAATAAAATTTCTCAATTTAAAAATTTTACAGTTTTTTTTTTTAATCTGCCTACTAATACAATTGGAGCAATGATTTTCTTCACACTATAGATAAAGAGGCACGGCCTTGGGTGAAATCAGGCAGTTCTGGTTTTAACCTGTTTGAAACAACAGTGTGTCAAAGAGAAGACTTAGAACAAGCACTGTATGCCTCAAAAGCAGTTGTCCTGGCTGCTTAGCTCTTCCATGCTCTGTGTTCTGATTTTAGCTGAGGTTGGTTATGTGCAGAGGTTATGAGCTTTATATAACACACGCGTGGAAATAAGCTCCTTGGGATTTATCCCTCCCAGTTTGTTTTTCTTTTCAGAAAGTTGCACACAATTATAGAATTACAGACTGTATGTGAGAATGAAAGGAAACAAACATACAGTTAGGGAGGACAGTGTAAGTTCCCTGAAACCACACTGGAATGGTCTTGTTCAAACAACGGTATGATCACTGTTGATTTGGTCTTAAGAGACAATAGTTCTAATGTTTCATATTCTACTTATTTAATGAGAAATTACTATGTATATTAATAATTAACTTCTATGGGTACAAAGAGGGACTTAAAAAGTTGTAACAACTGTGAAATTTGGACATTTCTCAAATGTTCAGATTCTATCATATCATTGGAAGGTAGAAGTAGAGGAAGTGATTATGGGGCCATCTTGAAATCACAGGGTTCAATGCAGAAAAGAAACTGGGGACCAGAGCTTACCAAGACAGTAACATGAGAATAGTGAGTATGGCATATGAAAGATGGATGTGAAGTGTGGATTAAATCAATGTAACAGAGAGTGGGGAATGGGGAGACCAGGGCCTTTAAAGCCTCCTAACACTGTTGGATGCATGAAGTTCACTAGCTTCTGAACATACTTTAGAAATTGTACCTCATTAGCATAGCAGTAAATTTATTTTTAGTCTTGTGAAAGTTATATGGGGAAAGAGTTAGCATCGTTATTAGATATTTACTGTGTGCCAACAGCACCATCCAGGGAAATATACAAACTATACCCTCTGGGTAAAAACTATAAATTATTGTTGTATTATTCCAACGCCGCAGTATAAGCAATCACTCTTAGCTATTGATAAACATATTTCTATTCCACACACACAAATATGTGAATGTTTTGGCAATTATCTATAAACAATTCAAGCTAGTTCCCCAAAGATTTCATCCCTGCTGAAAAACTTTGATAGCAGACTTCAGGGAACAAAAGTACAGTTAATGAAGGGCCATACAAAAGATATGCACATGAATCTATATTTCTCTTTCACACACCTTTTCTGTGATTTCAATAGTTAATAATAACCATGTTATTTTTAACAAGATAATTCTCACTTTCTTTGGATTTAATAAAAATGTCAAAGTCTTAAATTTCCCTGCCTACATAGTGGAAGGTTATAAAATGCATTCAACATGGAGGTTTTCCTGAGTATTATAATAAAATGACTAGGAGAAATGAAAATGAGAAAGGAAATGTAAAGAAAACTTGTTCTGCCAGGTGATATAGCTCACTGGGTAAAGGCACCTGCTACCAAACCTCATGACTTCAATGTGATCCCCAGGATCCGTGATGCAAGGAGATAACATCTCTTGCAACTTGTCCTCTGACAACCACACACCCACTCTGACATGCATGAATACATACAAACACACATCAATAAATAAAAAGGCAATAAATTTTTTTTAAAGAAAAGTAGCTTCTAGTACAGGATCTTCCACAAGTTGGCTATGTGATTTTAGTAAAATTGAAAAACCCCAGATCTATTCAGTCAAAAGCCAAAATGTTCTACTCTCTTGTCTTACATATCTTAGAAGCCTAAGGCCTTATGTGGGCTAGAGCAATGAGCCACTTGCCTAGCTCCCATAAATTCCTATTAATAGAGATAACAATGAATTTGAGACTTAGCCATTCCTGGATTTATAACATAACTGCTAAGAACTTCAAATTTTCAACAACAGACTAAGAACATTGATTTTTGAGTTACTATGATAATCATAAACCAAGAAAAGAATGATACATTCCCTAGCCCCAAGGTAAAGGCCAAAATCAGAAGTCTAATGTCTGATAGAAATATCCCTGTAACATTTGTGAAACTCCTTTACATCCTTTATTTGTCCTGAGACAAAACTTTTTTAATTTGGTATGCCTAGAATGCTTAATTAAAAGAAGCCAAGCACACTTCAGTAATACAGACTGCACATGAGAAGACTTGAGCATAGGGAACTCTGTTGGTATCAAGTCACAGGTGAGGGTGCTATTTGGTTTACATTATTTAAATACTTCATATGAAAGTGAATTTAAGTTCAAATATTATAGAATCTGCTACAAAAATGCAGGCCACTGAAATTCAACAATGGGAACTTAGGATTAAGTTCCCATTAGATTTGTTTAGAATTATCTAAAAAACAATCTCTCAACAGTCCAATGAAGGTCCTAAACAAAAGAGTGCAGTGGTGAGGTGCCATGTTCCACAAACAGTATTGAGGTCTGGCCAGTAGCAAAGGAACCCACAGCCCAGCAAATACCACGTCTGTAGGAAACCAAGCCAATCAAGTGAAACCACTTCTAGGTAAAGATTTTAGTGTTCCTATACCAAAACAGGGCTACACTGTTCTTCATAAGAAAACTGAGGTGAAGACAAGATACAAGTAGTTGTAATAGTCAAAGTATTTAACAACTGTAATACTGGTATTAAAGAGTCCGAATGAAAGCAAACCCCCAAACAAGTGTAGCCACAGCAGGGTGCAGAACATGGACATCTTCCCCCATCAGAGATGGAATATTGACTTTGAAGAGGTGGGCTGGATGAAATATGTATATGCTGCTCAGCTAGTACATTAGTACTTTTGCCTAATGTTGCCTAATTGTTGGAGAGGAACTATCATACTTCATGGATTCTGAGATTTCTAAAGGTAGCAACCACAAACAGCCTATATAAACTTGATACAAGTTACACACGAAATAACTTTTCACAATTAAAATTTTCCTAACACAAAGATATTTATTTGCTTTTGGCTCTTTTATTTAAACACTACATATTAAAGTTTCCACAAATGTACACATTCAATTAGCATTTTCCAATTTTAGTACCTTTTGCTTGTATGTTATTCTCTTGCAGTTTTATTTAAACACAAATAAAACATAGACATGAGTTATCTACTCCTTTTCTTCACTGTGCAGCTTGGCATTGGGATTGGTGACACTGATGGCTGATGGCTTTTCCGTTCTCCATCTGAGGACAGTAACATTTGTTTCACATCTGTAGCACTTCCAATTCCTTAACATTGTGGACCAGCAACTTTTGGGATTGCTGGGTGGAAAGGTGCTTGGATTTCTTGTTTCTCCTGTAACTGATATTGGGCATCAGGATCTGGTCCTTGAATTTTCTCCATATCCTGTTGTCAATACTTCTGGGTTACCACCAGTTCACTTGGTTTTGACATATGGGTCTGACTGTTGCCTCCAGAAGCCATAGGGCATCCATGATATTGCAAAAGAGAAGGCTGATTCTTTGCAGGCAGTGCTGAGTAACAAGGCTGTTTTAGTATCTTTAATTTAACCATTTAAAGATGGAGTGCAGCCGGGCGGTGGTGGCGCACGCCTTTAATCCCAGCACTTGGGAGGTAGAGGCAGGCGGATCTTTGTGAGTTTGAGGCCAGCCTGGTCTACAAAGCGAGTCCAGGACAGCCAGAGATATTCAGAGAAACCCTGTCTCGAAAAACCAAAAAAAAATAAATAAATAAATAAAAATAAATATGGAGTGCCCAGGGAGAGCTTTGCAAATATGACTCAGCAAAACTTCCGACTGCACATCTATTACATGGCTTATACCTTTATATTACCAATCTCTAACTCTACTGAGTACTTTGGGTGAACTATACTTTTTTAATGATTATGTATCTTTAAGCCTTTAAAATAACACAGTGAAGGAGGAACTTCTTTTTTTTTTTGCCTCTTACATCTTTTTTTTTCCTTTATTTTTTATTTCTTCAAGTTACATCTCAATCGCAGTCCCCTCCCTATTCCCCCCTCCAGTCCCACCCTCCCACCCTCAACCCCCCTTGTCTTCAAATGCAGGTTAATAAGTTACATATATGCTGAGAGTTGTTCTGTATTTCCTTAGAGATGGCTTAGCTTCATTCATTTCGTGAAAATAAAAAGTGTACAAGCATTTGTTCATTTTATTAATTAACTATTTAATAAAGTCAAAAAAGTTGTCAGAAAGAATCTAGGTAGAAACCTAAATGTTCTACACTTTTATTTTCATCTACCATGAATCTGGGTACTAATTCTATAGAGAACCCTCCACCAGATGGGCATTGCCAGATTATCCTAACTACTGTTCAAGATGTCAACCATTGTCCCATTTTACAGATGGGAATCATGAGAGGGTAAGGAATCACCTTGGACCAGTCATAGAAAGGGAAACAGCTAAGGAGGGGCTCTGTTGCTGAAGCCAGGATTCTCTAGGGTGTACCTTTAACCTCTATGGCACAGATATAACAATGTCCATCACTAGGATCCCAAACCATCAGCAGGAGGTAGAATGATGGAGGCCTTGTTAGAGAGACTTGAGGTGAAGTTCAAAAGAAACAAATCAAAATTTAAAAACAATGGTGTTTTAAATACATATTCATAGGTTCTTTGAGAGTTTCAAACACTTTTTGATCATTTTCTCCTTGTTCCTACAACTATTCCTAGATCCTTATCCCCTTTCTAGAATAATATTCAGCTCTAAAGAAAAATGAGACTGCAAAATTTTCAGGAAAATGGATGGACTTAAAACATACAATAATAAATGAGGTCAAACAATTTCAGAAAGAAAAATCCAGATATGATCTCCCTTGTATGTGGATCGTCACATGTTCTCTCAACAGACTATTACAGTCCAAAAGTGGACCAGAACTTAAATGCAGATAAGTTGATGGCCCGATTCTGCAAAGACAGAATTGGAAAATCCTTCATATTTCCCACATCATAATTTAGTCTGTGAGATATGCTTGGCCAGAAGGCTGAATTTGATGCTCCAACAATATTGAGAAATATTTGGGACTGTCCAGGCAGCAAACTGTCATTTTTCCATATTTGAAGCTGCTTGCCTATACTTCCTTCTTACTCAGATATAATTTTATCCCTTCTTAAGTATTTAGTGGGGTTGAAGACATAATAATTATACATTTTCTATTGTGCTTAAGTTGTTTAGAATATAAGAAGATATTTTTAAATTCAAATAAAATATTTAGCTTTATAAAAATAGAATATGATAGAAAATATTTAGGTTCAGAACTTTAGACTCACCAAGATAGGATAGATAGTTTTTTTTTTCTTCAAAGTTGCCTGATACAAATAGGCTAAATATTATATATATTTATATATATATTATATATATTTATATATATATAACCTTTATATATGGCTTTCCTGATTGTTTCATGTTTGTTCTTACTGTATATAGTTATTAAAAATAGCCTTTTTACTAGAAAAAAGGGGAAATTGTTGGGGTTATCTGAAAGCTATTTGTATTTTGTTGCTAATTACTGACCCCAGAATCTGGTTGCCAACCAGGGGAGGACATTGTCACACATGCCTATTTTTGTTGTGTGAACCTTGCTCAACCTAATTTGGAGTTGATTGGTTGAATAAAATGTTGGAGCCTGGATTGGGTGGAAAAGAGATAAGCAAGAAAAAGGTTGTCTGGCTTTTGGGGAAGAAAGAAGGACAGGAAGAGTAAGAAGCAGCAAGAAGAGGAGAAGACACGCCATGAGTTAGATAGAAGAACATCATTCCATGTGTCCTGGGACATTGGCATAGCATGGAGAGTAACAGCCTATATGGTTTTATTTGGGGATAAAACTATAAGACACTTTAGATGGGAGATATATATGATATATAAAGGATATATATATATATATATACCCCTATATATATGAAGTTTTATTTGGGGATAAAATTATGAGATACTCTAGATGGGCTAAGATTGCACAATCAAAGCTAAGGCTTGTTAAAATCCATGAGGTGTCTGTGTGTGTTTATAATTGATTAAGGATTAACACCACCAACCAATTAACTATAATATAAATATTGGTAATAATTTAATTAATTACTTGAACAGATACTTGAGTCATAAAATTCAGGCCACTCCATCACACTGCTTCCATAATCCCAATACTGTAACATAGAGGGCCAAAGTAGCTAATTACAAGTTCCTAATGATAAAATGTCCTGTGCAATCTCATCTTTCTAACCTAGCAGACAAAATGAGGTATGATTTCTATGTACTTTATTTAGAAAGTAGTATTATTATTTTTATATATACATGAAATACCCCCATCTCTCTCATTTCAAAATTGAATTCCAAAGAGGTTCCATGACTTGCTTAAGTCCACACAGTCCATACTCACACAGTTAAAATTCCAGGCTAGAGTCCTGGGACTCCATTGAGTACTATTTCCAGCATAGCTTGCTGCTGATGTAAGAACCTGACATTGGATAGCTGACCTTACATAGGTAATGAACAGGCAGGTTCCTATAAGGAGTAAGTCAGACTGTCTTCTGATTTCATTCTTTCAAACTACTAAGAGCATATTTGATTTCAATAAGTAATTTCTTATCTAAAGTTTAAGGTCTTTTTTAGTTTTAAATCTAAAACTAGCAGTGTTTAGCAAAGATAATAGTATTATAGAATTTAAACAAATTGTATCTAAAAATAAATTTATATAATAAGAAACTATAACCAAAGGTTTCCTCTTAGGAGTCTGTAACAAGGTGTTTGATTTTAAAACATTAGCCATCTAACTCAAGGTTCCTTTAGCTTCTTCCTTTCAATATTATTTACACAAGAAGTGGAAATATTAACAGGCGGGTGATGGGGTAGTGTTAAGCATTCTAAATGTTAACTTGTCCTGTTTGCTGTCTGTTACATTGTCTCTGATTGGTTAAATAAATTCTGAGGCCTGAGATTGGGCAAAGACAGAGAAAGGTGGGACTTCCTAAGATTAGAACAGGAAGCCTATGCTTTAGACAGAGATTTAATTCATTCCAGCCAGGAGCAGGAAGAAGGAGGACACACGCCATGGGTTAGAAAAAAGAACCTCATTCCACATGGCCAGGAACATCGGCCTAGCATGGAGAATGGCAGTCCAAGGGGACGTATGTATATATGGGGTCATATTTGGGTAATAGAATTAAGAGCTAGCTTAAATGGACCAAGATTGCTCAATTCAGGCCAAGGCTTGTTAAAATCCATGTGGTGTCTCTGTGCTCATTTATAATGGAGGGTTAAGGAATGACAGCTGCAAACCAATTACTGATAATTTAAATACAGGTTAAATGACTTAATTAGCCAATTTTTTTTCTACAGGCGGGGAGCCTTAAAGCATCAATAATCAGATAAGACAAAGAGTTCTTGCTAGGAGCTGCAGCTGTCCAGTATCACTCCTCTGCCATTAGTTTAGACTTCATCATCTTATGGGCTCCTTGAAGCCCAATGTGGCAACTAGACATAAGGGAAGATAGAGCAGCAACATTCTACCTTTTTGGGTCCCAACCCAAAACTATTTGTAGAGTGAGCCTACATTTAGTTACTTTCTGTTGCTATAACAAAATATCTATGTTTAGGAAATATATGGGGACAGAGGTTTATTTGATCACAGAAGACTTGAAGCCTAAGATAGGGCAGCTCACTGGCTTGGCTTGGTCTTTCTGATTCTATCGAATGGCACATGGCATCATGATGGACACATTCCCCGAGTAAGTAAGACAACACAACATGTCAGGACAAGGAAGCCAGGGTTCAGAGGTCATGCTTGCTTATTTTATAGCAATATGACTAAGATATATCTGACCTGGGTCCCATATCACTTCTTAGGAATCTCCAGCAATTACCTAACCACCTTTCACTAGACTCCACTTCTTAAAAGATCCACACCACAACGTGGTGAGACTTCCAAAACACAAACATGTCTCCCAGCACATGTTCTTTAGGGGAAACACACCAAATTCACACCATTTCAGCACATAGCAAAGTAATTATTCTAATTCTAAAAAATTAAAATTTTTAGATTAAGTTCTAATCTTGAGACTAAGTATCATGTATCTCAGGTTCACCTTGAACTTGCTGTGTAGCTGAAGATGACCTTGAACTTCCATTCCTCCTGCCTCCACTTCCAGAGTGCTGGAATTATAATTATGTAATTGTGCTGGTGATTGAACCCAGGGCTTTGTGAATATGGGGCATGCATCTGTCAGCTAAGCCTACGCCCAGCCCAACATTTCTTAATTTTAAAATGGAGAATAAATAAACCTTTCTACTACCATAAGATGAATTCAGAGATATTGTCCCCTGTTTTTAACACAGGGGGAGGGGAGTGTGCAAGAGAGAGATTTAGCATGTATTGAGCAGGAAGCCTAAAAACTTTCAAAGTGGAATGGAAACAGCAAAACAGAACAATTTGTACAGCAGGAAAACTGACCAGATGCCAGCTATCACAGTTATACACAGTACCACTTAATTACCCCCAGCTTTTTAATCACCATCAGACATAATGTAAGTGTTGGGAAAATATTTAAAGACAAAAGCCTGGCAATTCTTTATTCAATATGAGGAGTTTATTTTTTTGTTTTAAATTTACTATCTCTGCAATGACCACAAATGGAACTTCCACTTGTATAGAGAGTGACTAACATAAAGCCAGGCATCCATAAAGTCTTGTCAGCATCTGTTACAAAATTCATTTTTTTAAAATTTATTTATTTATTGCTTCAGGTTACATCTCCATCATGGTGTTCTCTTTCCACCCCTCCCAGTCCCGTCCTCCCACCCTCTACCCCCTAACAAAATTCTTATGACTAAATTCTACGGGCATAAAGTAAGGGCAGATTCTTCATCCCCATGGAAAACATATTTGATTTCATACAGTATGTTCATAGTTTGCCTCTTATTCATTTAAATATTCATGGATGTCAGTCTTTAACTCAACAACAGAATTAGATAAAGTATGGTAATGAGTTAAGAAGCAAGCAGTGTCTTTAACATTGCTTCCCTAAACTGTTTGCTAGGCTTTTAACAGGTTTTTATTAAACCAAATGTTATGCTTCCATTTGTAATGTTAACTACAATAAAATAAAAATTTGCCAAATTAGTGCTCAATAAACATACAAAGAATGCTATATGAATTAGATTATACAATAAAAGTGACGATTTTTCTTCTAAAAGGAGAAGGTCTATTGTGGGCAGTTCATTCCTTTTCTGTGGTTTTATTACCATGCAAGTAAAGTCTCTTCCATACAAAAGACACATGAGAATAAGACATGAAAGTCAAGCTTTGGGGGTGTAGCTCAGTGGAAGAGTGTGTGCTTCACACACCGGAAGCCCTCAATTTAATCTCAGCACCAAAAAAAAAGACAGCAAGATTTGTACATGGACTGTGTGGCAACTTAAATTGTGCACAACAGCATTCAGAACTTGATGCTGGGTCGTATTTTGGGTTCTTTCATTTACTAGCTCTTTGAAGAAAATGTTCAATACTGAAATAGAATGCTGCCAACTCTAAGTCCTACCTGAGTTTGCTGTAAGATTACTTATTGTAATTGTTCACCCTCATTGTACTTTGACTCTTCTAGTAGGCCTTCCAGGAATCCATGCCAGAAGCAGGAAGCACTGAATCACCCACTGGCTCTGTCTATCTTGCCTAATTATTCCCCACATCAAAGTTCTATGTGAAGGTTACAGACTCAGAATGCATTAGGGGAAAAAAACCAACCAACCAACCAACCAACCAACCAACCAACCAACCAACCAACAAACAAAGAACCCAACCCACTATTTTAAAGATTTGATTCTTTGAAAGTAGGGGATTATAACATACCACTTAATTTTATTTCCATTTTAAAAGTAGTTTTTGATTTCCCTGTAATTCTCTTGTTCATGGTGGTTTACTGAGTGGGTTTTCTGAATCAGCTTTGTGCTGCTCATTGACTCTTTACCTCACCTTTGAACTTGGCAACTCTATTTCAATTCAGGATTGTTCAGGGTACTGTGATCCCACTCTCTTCTGTAATGGTTTCTGGTGGTCACACCCCTCAGCTTCTGTGATAACATTTCTAAGCACAAGAGAACTATTTCTACAGTAGTTAAAGCTTTCTTTCATTTACTTTAGTCTTTCCTTCATTTCACTGGGCTTCACCCATCCATCGACTTTTCAACATTTAAACTTTCCATTTTCAAAAGACATAATTTGAGAATTTTTTGCATTTTTGCTTTCAGTATTATGCAATTCTGTGAAAATCATCAGTTACAGTCACTTGGAAAAGTTTTAATGTGCCTGGTTTCAGAATCAGGAAAACGGACAATGGAAAACAGAGCAATGTGGTTAGCTAAAGAATGCTTCATTTGGATTTTCTAGTATCATCTTTCAACTACATTACACATTCAGTGACTAAGTTTTGTGAACATGTTAAAAAGACTTTAGACAATTAAATGTTAACATTAAATATGCTGCAGTTTTTGTAACTTGATTTTGGAATACAGTTGTTCTTTATCCAAGATCCTTGTAAAATGAAAGTGGAGCTGGGCTTCTCCTCATTGAGGAAAAGCTTTATTGCTAATGTCCTCTTAAATCCATTAATTTTATAGTTTAGAATTTAATATGGCCTCCTGCTGTCCTATTCTATAGAGAATCAAGAATTTGAAATTTGTACATAGCATCTTATTTACATCTTAAGGTTCCTGTTCTTTTCATCCTTAGACATCACATTGCCCATAGTTTATTTATGTTCTACCCCAAACCATTACACTAGACCCATTTAAATATACAAAGCAGCTCATATGAGGTGTCTCTGGGTAGTTTGGAGTTAGACAGCACTACTGGAACAAAGACTATAAATGAAGAGGTTAGTGAGCCCAGCCCTTCCCTTCTCTGCCGGGCTGAGCCTGGTCCAGCAGGTCCTCACCTGTCGGAGACTCTGAAGTCAGCAACTTGTTTCCTCAGGAGACCTTGGGCACACTCTTCAGTTGTCTGATGCACCATAATTATTGATGTCTCTGTGTGTTGTCATCCTAGTTCCTAATGTAACCTCTTTCTAGGGTCAGTTTTGTCATCTGCAGTTTGAATCCAACATCATTGATCATGGACTTCAAGAACTTGAAGTGAAGAGAGGCATAAATGACCCCAAACAAAATGCCCTAGAATGAATTCAAACTGGCAACATTCTAGATAATCTAACTTGTGAGTATCTCCACTATTTACTATGTACACTTGTGGATATGTTACTTGACCAACAGGGTCAAGGGGACAGTAGAGAAACAATTTATGATTTTAATCAAAAAATTTTAAATGGGAAAAAGCACAGAAGAAAAATGTAAACCAGACTAAAGTACACTAACACATTACCAAAGGGGAAAGGAGGCTAGAACAGTAAAACAAATGGCTTGGTCAGGGTGTAGCACAGTGGTAGAGTACTTACTGAACAAATTTCAGGACCTGAGTTCATTTTTCAGCATTGTGGAGGTGGATGAGAATGTCAAATTGCACAAACAGAAAACTAAAGAGCATAAATAGTATCTCATCTGTTCTATATTAACTGTTTGTGGAATACTATGTGCTAGGAATTGTTAGGCCTCTAGCCCTCACACAGTAACTACCAGAATCAAAACTAAACAAAACACCAACAAAAGCCAATCATGGTTATCTGTAGCAACATGCAAAAATTCAATAAAATGAAAATGCAAAACAACTTTTTTGAAAAGAGGAGGAAAAAATTTTAAAAATCTCAAAAGCATTTCAAGAAGCAAAAGTAGTTAAGGGAGTGTGCTCCCTAGTTTTATGTCAACCCAAGTTAGAGGAGCTTTAGAAAAGGGAACTTTAATTGAGAAAATGCTCTGCCCGCACAAGACTGGTTCATGAAGAAGCCTGTGCTGCATTTTCTTGATTAATAACTGATAAGGAGGGCATAGCTTATTGAGGACAGTGCCACCGCTGGATTGGTGGTCCTGGGTACTATAAGAAAGTTGGCTGAGCAAGCCATGCAGAGCAAGCCTTGAAAGTGCTATTCCTCTACAGCCTCTGCTTCTGTTCCTGCCTCCAGGTTCCTGCCTTGACTGAGTTCCTGACCTCAGTTCCCCCCAGTAATGGAATGTTACATGGAAGTATAAATGAAATAAACCCTTTCCTGTCTAAGTTGGTTTTTCATCATGGCATTTTATTGCACCAACAGAAACTGTAACTAAGTTGGGGAAAAAATAAGTAGTTCATTATACATAAAATTCAGGACCTGCCACTGGGTTATGTTACACTTATTCTGAGCTTTTACTGTTCTTTCTTGAAGTGGAAGCTCTCCTGAGACTTCAGTCTATATCTGGGATTTCAGCCATGAGAATTTCTACCAAATATGTCCTATCTGCAGGCCACAGGCTGTATAAGGCCAAGACAGTTGAGAGGATGACTCAGCATTTTAAAACCACAAACCTACTTAAACTATAGAACATTGTTCTGGAGGAGTTTTTTTGTTTTGTTTTGTTTATTTTTTGGTAACTCGGTTGTGCCATTCTTGAGTGTTAACTTCATAGATAACAATGTCAGGTTTCGGACAGCATTCTGTCTACAGTTGAAGCAAGGGCTTTTTCTTGACCAGTGACTTCCCTGCCAATACTACAGCCATCTCCAAATGGAGATTCTTTGATGTTCATCATCTACTTGGATTAGAATCGGGGGGGGGGGGGCTTTTAATCACAGTTCTGTATTTCCATTTTTTAAAATATTTATTTATTTATTACTTCAGGTTACATCTCCATCACAATGTCCTCTTTCCACCCCTCACAGTCCTGCCCTCCCACCCTCTACCCCCTATCCCTTCCATCCCACTCCTCTAGAGTGGAGTGTCCCTACATAACGGTCCCCTGCCCCAGTTCAGCATCATATGAGTGTCAAGAGCCTCCTCATACACTGGGGGCCTACAAGGCAGCACCACTAGGGCAAAGTGTCTCATTGATAGGAAACAAAGTCTATGCTCCTATTCCCTTTGGTGCATTGGTTGTAGTATAGTTATCCTGTACTATATGGCTAAAATCCAACTATAAGTGAATAGATGCCATGTGCATCCTTCTGAGTCTGGGCTAGCTCACTCAGGATGAGCTTCTCTAGTTCCATCTCTTTGGCTGCAAAATGCAAAACTTGGAAGCAGATAAGTCACAGCCTAGCTCTTCCAAGATAGGGTGGGCTGTCCTTCATAATTCCTGCTTTACAATTAATGTCTGTCAGAGATACTGAGCCAAAAGGCAGAAGACAGATGCTCCAATGTTATAGAGAGACATGTTGCCTGTCATTTCTTAGTTTTGGAAGCTGCTTGCTCTGTACTTCCTGTTTATTCAGATTTTTTATCTTTCTCAGGTCTCTGATGTGGTGGAAGATTAGATACTTATAGTCTCACAGTTAAGTTTTAAGTAGTTTAGGAGTTAAAAGAATGTTCTAGATCTAAGAAGATTTTTTTTTTGTAATTGGTAATGCAAGTTAAGATGGAAACTGATTTAGGTATAGAACTTTAAACTCATTGAGATAGATAATAGAATATTTTTATTAGTTGCCAAATACTATATATACTGACTATTGGGAACGTATGCTATACCTTATAATTTCCATAATTGTTGCCTAATTGTTCTTATTGTTTTATATTGTATTTATTGTTATAAGAAAAGGAGCCTATTTTGGACTAAAATGGGGAGATATTGAGGGGGGGAAAGTTACACTTTAAATAAAAAAAAAAAAAAAAAAAGAGGATAGGAGGGAAAGGGGGAAGAAGGTAGGAGGGTGGGACCGGGAAGGGAGGAGGGAGGGGGCTGTGGTTGAGATGTAACTTGAATAAATAAATAAATGTTAAAAAAAAAACAATGTTGCCGGGCGGTGGTGGCGCACGCCTTTAATCCCAGCACTTGGGAGGCAGAGGCAGGCGGATCTCTGTGAGTTCGAGGCTAGCCTGGTCTACAAAGCAAGTCCAGGACAGCCAGGGCTGTTACACAGAGAAACCCTGTCTCGAAAAACCAAAAAAAAAAAAAAAAAAAAAAAAAACAATGTCATGTTTCCATGTCAAAAGATTGGATGTGCCTGTGAGTCAATAATGATTTGATATACTTTTTAAAACTATACTCTTATATTGTTTAATATCTTAAGCTATTTTTACTGAGATAAAACAATACAAGGAAAATGAAATTCTTCGATGTATAACTGTAGTACAAGAAAATGAAACCCCTGTATAATGACCATTGCAATAGTAGCTCCACTGCAGTCAGCCCCCATGCCTTGACAGGAAACCTCAGCTCTTACTTCACATCATCTCACCATTGTTCTTAGTGCTCACATTCCTTGAGTCTGTTTGGTAGACCAGACAGATCTTTATCACAAACATCTTTCAGAGCTCTGGAGGACTTACAGCCCATTTACATAAGAACAACAAAGAAACGAAGAACCAGAGAAAGTTGACAAGAAGCCTGGGTTAACAACAGGGAACACAGGCTGTCTGTGGTGGGGCATGCACCTTCCACTGTTCTCATGGAAGATCAGAGCCTCACCTTCCCTCAACCCAGTCAGTGCCTAAGGTAGCTGCTTAGAATTCCTTTTCAACTAGAGAAAATGAAATCTCAGTTCTTCCAAGGCATAGTTTTCAGCACTCTTTCTCTCCAGGTGGTGCACCAATCCATCTGACGTGACACAGACAGAGAGGTTATAAACTAGGCTGAGACAGCAGGAAGTAGCCAGCCAAGAGAGTCACATGACAGCTTTCACGTCTCTCTACTTTTACCTCTGTGTATAACTCTGATCCTAACTCTCCTGCCCTGTTCTTGGCATGGGATTAGAATGAACTGTTCACATTCAGGGCAATTCTAGGAGCTGGCCTATTTTCATGGCACTAGATACAGTACACTGGACCCCAGTCCCTCTGCTGGATTAGGTAAGTCATTAGACAGTTTAATCTTTGCCAAATAAGTTAACAATAATGGTCCTGTCCTCATAGGGATCTTTTGAGAGTAAAATAAAGTATTTAGAACAGTTCCTGGCACACAGCTACATACTTCAAGCTCTGTATTAACCAAATGACATGTAGCAAAGTTCTCTGGAAATTAATATTTTATGCACAGACACTGTGAAAGTCGTGTTTGGGTGAAACTCAGAGTAAATGTCAACAGGAAATAAAACCAGTGCTGAAAGAAGTAATTTGAGAAAAAGATGTAAGTTGTCAGAATAGAACTGAAGTGGACAAATCCTGCACCATTCTTCGATTACCCCCAACTGGGGGAGGGGTTTCCTACTCTAAATTTCCAAGTGTTTACAGCATTGGTCCCAGTGATTTCTGTCCAATTTATCATGTCCATCTCCTTTTCTGAATGGAAGCTCCTACGTGTGCTTGCTCTGTGTTTTTAAATAAAGATAAGATTTGTTTTTCCCTTTTTACCTCCAAGTTTTGGTAGAAGTGGTTGTGATAAAATTGAATGTTTAAATTTATTCAGTGTTCATCTTTGAGATATTCGGGTAAGACAATGACAAGACTCTACAGATTCACAATTAGTTTTCTTCTTTTTCCATTTGTTCACCCTCAAAAGGTATCATGGTTTCCATTCCAACTGTGAAGTGATTAACTTCAGAACAAATAGGCCAATGTTCACCCAAATACAAAGGCCACTACTGCCCTTCACTTACAAGTGAATGTCTTAAGAAACCTCAAGTAATAAGAATATTTAGTCCATAGTTCTTTAGAATGTTTTAAAAACCTAAGTCTTTTATTCTTTGTTCCAACATTCTCTGGACAACAGAATAATTTGTTTAGTCTCCCCCTAAATACTATAAAGTATTTTTTCACTGTATTAATTTTATTTATTTAATAATTTGGACAGGAAGGAGGAACTCAAACCAGTTTCCTGTTATTTAATTATATAGACAATTCACATTATTAAGCACAACTTAAGTATATTTCTTACATACTTAGGCAATTAACTTTGAAACATTTCCTTACATTGCTATTTTTAGAATAGTCTAATAATCTTCCTCCTCTTCCTAATGTCACTGTTTCCAGGCCTCCAATTACTTAGATGTGTCTTTTTTTAAAGCACCCATGCTATGCTCATTTATCTACATCAACACTGTATGACACATTTCTGCCCATTTTTCATATCAACATCCAAATCAGCAAGTATGATTTATTATAATCTATTTAAGTTATAAAAAATTAAAATTAGCATGCTCTTTGAAAGAATTTTATTATTTATTTGGTTTAAGAGAGATCCTATTAGAGGATTTCCATTCATAATCAACACTCACCTAATGGTTCAAAGCACAGGACCCTGGTTTGAAATCATCTTTAATGACCTCACTGAAAACAAAATGTCCCACCAGCTGAATTTATTTAGAGATTGGCTTTTTCAAGACATGGCAACTTTGTGCTATGCTCTAAATATGTTAATCAGAGAAGAGAAATGACACATTTTCAAAGTCCACTTTAAATGAATATTTCATTAGTCTGGAAGCCTACTGTCATAAAAGCCTTTACATATTATACTTAGCTTTTCGTGAATCATTTGATGGCTTTGGCAAAAGGAATACACATCCTTTACACTGGTTCGTGTGAGGCTGAGGAAGTTCTACTGTGCCAAGCCTCTCCAAGGAGACTGGAGACAGATGGTGCTGATGTGTTCAGCAGAGAGGAGTGCTGATCACAAAGTGTCTGCCAATCAAACAGTTGGGGAAGAAATGAGATCCATCTGTGTTTTAATCACGACAGCAAAACCATCCGGGGTAACTGCCAGAGCTGCACATTTTCATGGAGTGCAAGTGACATAAATGAATGTGGAAAATCCCACATACAGTACTGGTTCCAAACCAAAAAAATAGGAGCACTGTTAGTTATGAACAAAATGAAGAGCACTGTCTCTTTCTAAAGTATTTATGATACACTGGAGTGCTCTGTGTTGCATCCTTTCTCTAAGGCAATTCTAATATAACTGAAGGAGTTATGTAGGTAAAAGGAAAGAGATGGTATTGGGGGGAAAAGTCTTAAAAGTATTTTGGTTACCTAACAAACTGAGAATATCTATAAATATAAGTGTACATTTTTGTATTTTATAGATGGATTATACATTTAAAAAGCATTAAATGTATGACAGCACACAATTGAATTTTAGTAAAAGGAATTTAGTAAAAGCAGCTTCACAGTGACTGATACCCTGCCTATAAATAACTGAATGTTTTTAAGAAGTCGTATTTACAGTTGGACCTTAAGTGATCAATGAACAATGAGTGGAAGTAGAGGAAGGAAAGGTTGATTTTGCCCAGCTTGAAGGAAACATTCAGACAGAGAAGAGTGGGTTTCCTGGGACAATTGAGGTAAAGTGAAGAACTTTCTAGACAGAGGGTGTCTTGAGCAAAGGCAGACACCTAAAAGTTCAGGCTGCTTCCCCATGAAGATATCCTTCCAAAGGCACCAAAGGGTTACTGCCATGAGAACTAAAAAGAGCATTCCCCAGAGCTGTTGGAAAGTTTCAAGTGACTTTTTACAGAGCACCTTTATGTTTAAATTGGATTTCAAGAACATAAAATGATGAGTGGGCAGCATTTTGAGTATGAGAAAAGAGGACTGGAGGAAGAAGACTGAAGATTTGAGTATGCAGAAATGTAACAGAAATATTACTAGTACAAGTGATACTAAGTGCAGAGTTAGTGTATGTTGCCTCATAATTATTCACTGAATTATTTTAGTTTAGTGGATTTAATTAGTTCAATTGTTTTATCACATAATCAGAAAGGATTATACAATCATATAGAAGTCTTAGCATTTTCCATTTTGAGGAGTCATGGAAGTAGCATGTGTATGTGTGTACATGTAAGTGTACAGGTGTGTGCACACACAGGAGCATGAAGATATGGAGGCCAGAGGTTAATGTCAGTTGTCTTCTCCCATGACTCTCCACCTTATTTTTGGGGACAGTCCCTCACTGAACCTGGAACTCTCCTGCATAACAAGACTAGCTGTCCCTAGAACTGGATTGCAGGATGCACCACTGTGTGCAGGTTTTTTTTTTTTTTTTTTTTGGAAGGGGCTGAGGTAGCAAACTCAGGTCCTTATGCTTCTGCAGCAAGGAGTTTATCCACTAAGCCATTCCTTAAACCTATACCTTTTTCTTGGCTGGAGGACCTGCCACCTTTAATGCTATGCTCCTGTCTTAATGTTGTTTCCCAGTGTCTCTGATGGCCTGCACTGTTTTGTCTTAGCAACGATTAAAGACTCGATCTCACTGGATGTCAGTATTAATGCTCTGATATTCAGAAATCAATTTTCATTATCTTGTAATCTTGGATGGCTCACAATTGAGGGTATTAAGTGAAACATTTACTGTTCTAAAATCACAAAATTTTAGAAATAGGTTCAAGATCACCATTATAATTCTAAAGTCACTAAAACTTTAGACTCTTCAGAACTTTGATTCCCAGTTCAAAGCCTCCTCATCAGCTGCTGAGAGTGAGCATGTGTCCAATCAATGACTGACAGGTCTGTCAATGACCAGTCACTTCTATTCCTGTTTTATTTAAAGTTTTAAAAATTCACCAGACTATAGTCACATCCTTCAGTGTGTTTTTCCAGCTGCAACAAATGATTATTGTTTTTTAAAAGAAAATGTACTTTCTCCAGAACACTCTAGTGATGAGAATAAATTACTAAATTTGGAGAACACAATCCATTCTACTCTGTTACATTACTACATTAAAGCCTTCTTTCTCCAGACAAGTAAATGTATATGACTCAATAGGTTTATAATTGTAGCCAATAGTCCAATTAAACAACATAATGAGGAGGAAGCTATAATCTACCACAGTAAAGAATAAATGCTTCAGAAAATAATAGATGCTTTCCACTGGGAGAAAGAAGAGAAACTTCAATTAAGAGAGAGGACACAAAACAACTCCAGAGAGAGAGAGAGACAGAGAGATGACAAAAAGAGGATTCTCTGACATTTAAAACCTCCAGAATCCTAATAAAGCCAACAAAACCAATTATTTTATACTTCATCACAAACTATCAGGAAATATCACACTGGGATATATAATTTGTTCTCTAGATATTTTACCTTTCAAGTTGTCTAGACATGAGTTGTCACTTACCCTTTGTTCCCTCTCTTCCTTAGCTATGCCCAGTCTTTACATGAATATTTTCCATGCCCGATTCAAAATATAGTCTAATTCTGATCCACTGTTCTCCTGTCCCCTGACACCTCTCACAAAAATTATCAAGACCCTTCAACTTCATTTCTTAGCTTTTTAGAGCCTTTAGTCAAAACTACAGGCAATATTGGGTCCTGTGAAAACAAGGCAGAACACATTTCTACTGTGCAAATCTGCCCAGTGGCTCCCAATCTTGTAAAGACTACTAGCTGCTGGCAGGTATTCTATTAGGTACCCACTCACCTCCTTTCTTGAATAATCTCAGCTCACTAGACATACTGACCTTGATGGTACCCAAACACACCAGGCACCCAGCTATACTAGGGGTTATGGCCTTACTCTTTCCCAAGACTCAAGAAATCTTCCTGAAGCTAAGAGTATTCAGTCATCTTATACCAGCTGGAGGTTTTTATTCAGCCAGACCTCTTAGTGAGTCATTCTGAGACACTCAAACTAAGATTGCATACTCCAGCACAAATATCCCATCACTCCCACATCCACTTTCTGCTTTAGTTTCCCACTTAGTGCTACCCATTCTTTTTTTTTTTTTTTTTTTTTGGTTTTTCGAGACAGGGTTTCTCTGTGTAGCCCTGGCTGTCCTGGACTCACTTTGTAGACCAGGCTGGCCTCGAACTCACAGAGATCCGCCTGCCTCTGCCTCCCAAGTGCTGGGATTAAAGGCGTGAGCCACCACCGCCCAGCTTGTGCTACCCATTCTTAACAGTGAATACATTTATAATCATTAGTAACTTGTCAGTCTCTCCCATCACCACAAGACTATTTTATTAAGTTGGCACACAGCTAATTAAAGATGATAATAGTAAATAATATACTACTAATAATTCATAGTAAATATTGTTGATGAAGTTAAACAGTTGAGGGAGCCGCCCATAAACAACACAGAGCACACTCCATTCCCGGTATACAGTAAGCCCTTTAGCCTGATATAACTTCTTTGCTTTTTGAAAGTAAAATACAATAACCTCACTTTTCCCTTTCCCATTCCCCCTTCCAACCCTTCTCATGTAACCCTCCTTGCTCTCTCTAAAATTCATGGTACCTAGTCCCTTTTTAAAACTATAACAGATGCAACCTACTCAGTCCATATAATATTACCTGTATGTATATAACTTCAGGACTGACCATGTGAGGACTAGCGTTCATGGTACCAGAAGGTGTCATGAAAATTTTTCAAGGGAAGACATTGTTGAAGGAGTTAGAGGCAGCGGGTCACATTGCATGCAGAGTCAAGAAATGGAGAGAGATGAACGCTGTCCCTGAGCTTGATTGCTTTCTTCTTTTTATTCGGACCAGGACCTCAGGCTATAGAGTACTGACTGACATTCACCTCAATTAACCTAATCTCAAAAATCCGTCACAGACTTCAAAGGTATGTTTCCTAGGTGATTTCAGATCCTGTCAAATCGGAAATCTATCATTCCCGTCACACTGTCTTCAAACTATCTTGATAATATCACGTGAGAGTTTTAAATGGGCAAGAACATAATCGAGTCCAGGTGTTCAATGCTTTCTGAAATCAGGGAACATAATTTCATGTCAAAATAATCTCCAATATACTCTTTGACTGGTCCTCTGAGTACATGAATGGAATAATTCACTATCATCTTCTTGAACTGCTCTAAGCACAAATAGCCCAGTATTTCTAATCTCCAGCAACTGAATACCATATACAAGGGATTCTCTCACCAATAATGAGAGAATTGTTTTTGATATGCATTTATGGGAGCTAATTAATGTTTCTGTAACATGTACATTTAGAACTGCTTTAATTAAATTTCACATGAAAATGAAGGAAAAATCAGCTTCCTCTTTCCAGTCTTTCCCCCAAACAACTTTATAGTATGGATTTGAAAACAACTAAGCCGGGCATGGTGGTGCACGCCTTTAATCCCAGCACTCAGGGAGGCAGAGGCAGGTGGATCTTTCTTTGTGAGTTCGAGGCCAACCTGGTCTACAAAGTGAGTCCAGGACAGTCAAGGCTACACAGAGAAACCCTGTCTCGAAAAACCTAAAAAAAAAAGGAAAGAAAACAACTAGTCTCAAAAACTGTAAAGTGGGCATCTATTATTAAAATGCCTGAAGCATGCATGAGACATTTCAGAAATTTAGAGCATGGCTCTTTCGAGCATAATAATCTTCAAGACTGACCTTATCAATACCCCTGAACCTTTGTCCTCCTAATTTCTTCTATCTCCCCATCTACTCTGACATCAAGATTAGAGTGAAGTCACCTTGAGCAGCTTGCCCCCTTCTCCATATGTTACCAGTGGTTCCCACCTTCCTACAGACTCTTAAATTTCTCTTTTTATGCACTATTATCACAAACCAGACCGTCTATTTGACCAAATGAAAGAAAATTTCAAGTTCCTTTGATTTTCTCTTTAAGCATGAAGAATTTAAGCAGTTCTAAAGACAACTAACATGATCTCACTTGTCTAATAGAGGTAGACAGTAGAGCGCTGGTTACTGAGGCTGAGGAGGTCAGTGCGTAGGTAGGGTTGTAAAAGGGCTCATCAAAGTACTGTGTGTGGTCAGTGTGTGGTGAAACAGACAGAACAAGGTGTCCTGGAGTACCACAGCACAGCAGGAAAACCACAGACAGTGATAATGCATTTCAAAAAGCATACTGGACAAAAAGATACTGGAACTTTTTACATACATACACACACACACACACACACACACACACACCACAGATAATTGAATAGAAAGGTACATTTAACCTGATTTAAATTTATACAGAACATACACAGCACTGGTTACCCCACTAATATGTGTAATTTTTGTTTCATGTATCACTTTAAAATAAATTTAATTTTAAAATTTAAAGAATATAAATATCTCCTCATTTTTCATCAAAATAAATGCTGGTCCCTTACTTAGAGCTTAAGGCCTACTCTAGCGAAGAATCACCTTGAACATGCTGTTTCGCCTCCTAAGTACTTTCAATATAGAAAGTGTGGTCATTTCCCACAATACCCCAGCTCTTCATATTAATCCCTAGAAAACTTGTCATCATACATATACATTCATTTACTCATTGTTTCAAGAGATAATTATTTGTCAGTTAATACAGGCAAAGCACTGGCATTCTTAGAGGTGCCAACACAGCAGCAAAATAAAAGATAGTTTTCTGCTTTCACAGAACACAGGGTCACGTGAGACAGAAATAAAAATTAACTCAACTACATGGAAAATTGAGTTCTTTGTTAGCTACTAACTCACATTAAAACAAAAACAAACAAACAAAAAAGAGAACTAGAAACCAGTTATCGGAGGCAATCAAGAATGGTAAACTTCTAATTTTAAAGAGAGGTTTTACAGTCATGCAAAGATCTGAGACAGTAAAGAGGGCCATGACATGTGTGTAGTGAGACCCGCACAGCTAGGGGCTAGAACAACTCTCCTGATTAGGAAATACATTTTTACCTGTGTCAGAGAAGTGTAGACATAACATCAGAATGATAAGGAGATCAGCTTTAAGATTGGATTTTGTGGACCTCTTTCCAATGAATACGATTAAAAAAAAATGATCTGAGAGTTTTGAGAAAAGATACACAACCTGGTACATGGTTTGAAAGAATCACTGTGGCTCTACATTAAGACTGTTGAGAAATCTCCAGGCAAGCTAAGGGCTTGTTGCCAAAATTTAAACAAGATTTAATGATGTTTGGAACTGAGTGGGAGCAATAGGGATGGTAACAATAATTGGATTACAGATATGTTTTTGAAGGTGCCGCTAACAGTAAATCCCTATAAGAGAAGGGGAAATGTTCAAAATTATCTTGAACAACTGAAACAGTGTCATCTAGTACAAGCAGAGCATAAACCATGCACATTCTTTTAATTTTCTTAATATCACATTTTAAAGAGCAAATGGCAAGGGTGAAACCAATTTTTAAATATACATTATTTAACCCAACATAACCAAAGTACAATTTCAAGTAAGTAATCAAAGTAAAACTTACTACAATATTTCAAATTATTTTGCATTTAATGTTTAAAGTATAGCCCAATTTAGAGGACCTGCTTTTAAATGCTAAGCATGTGAGTAGTGGCTGCCAGAGAAGAAAGCTAGAAGGATGAACTGTTTTTTGCTTTGAATTACATGCAAGTTGTAGGAATCAATCCAATACTTACCAATAAAGGGTTAGTTAATAAAGTATATTAAACATGTAGGTACTAAAATATACTTTTCCAGTAAATAATTAAGAGTATACATAATAAATGGCGGAGGACGAGGGAAAGAAAATAGCGTATAAAACATGATCTTGTAAGAGATGGGTAGAAATAAGCCATGCGTACCCTCAGGAGCTGGAGAGGCATACACTAAGTACTTGTCAGGATGTTCTCTTGGGTGGCTGAGATGAGAAAGATCTTGGCTTTGGCCAAGATGGTGGTAAGAACAGTCAACACATCACACTTAGGATGTGTATTAGATACCTCATACATAAGTACATTATCTATGGCTCATCATTAGGTTTTAGTCAGAAATACAAATTTGGAATCTGTCAGCATGCAGGTGGAATTTAAAGCCACAGAACCTGATGAGATCATTAAGAGAATGAACTTTAGAAGAGAACTAAACTCCAGCTAGAGTCAGAAGGATGATAAAGAATCAGTGAGGAGGCTGGAGAGTACACAATTTAGGATGAATTTAGTATGAAGGGAGTAAAGAAATAACGGTGTTTACATCAGTGTAATTTCATATTCCTTGCATTCCCAATTCATCTCAACAAGCAGTAATGTCTTAACTCCCTCCCAATGTTGCTTCTCCAGCAAGGCATTAAAAACTTGTGACTACAAACAACAGTGATTCCTACACTCTAGCAGATGGCTAGTGACCTCACCTATTGGATTAATATCATATCTAACTCATGATTCAGATCATTAGTAGGCTAAAACTTCAACCCCTGGCAAACACTTCTGAAAAATAACTCTAATCCAATAATTGCTAGTGTCCAGAAACAAATATATATTTCTGATGACTCACTGAATTATTTCATCAACAATGGTATTTATAATTTTGTTAAACACAAAGTTTAAATACTACTAAACTACCCACTTTCTTGGCATTAGTATAAAGATGAAAAAAAATCCGAGTACCAAAATTTTAAAGTAGATATCTAGTGGAGTATCTGTTATGGAAGTAAAACATATGAACTGTAAACCATTCAGGAGAGGAGTTTGTTAAAATAAAGCATAAGCTGATTTTTTAAAATCAGGTATTATTTCAACTTCCAACATTTTGCTAAGCCTAGGAAATTTTCAAATTATTGTTTCTGTACAACCACTCTTTCAACGATGGTTTAAGCTTTCTGTAAAAACTTAACACAGGGCTAGCATATTAAAAAAATTTTTAGATAACTACCCAAATTCTTGTATACTGATTCAAGAGATAAGTATGCCTTCCTCTTATACTTCATTTAAAAACTTGAGTTTCTTCTACACAGAATTTAGAGATTTCTTTTTAAGATGTTAGCACTGAAGACTGAGAAATATTGGCCAGCAGAATTGAGAGCTCATGGATAAAAAGGTGAGCAGGATGGCAACAGGTTGGCCATCAAGTAAGTACAACAATTAATTCAGAATTTTAAGAAAAGGGTATTCTTCAGTTGGATCCAAACAAACTGAATTTATTACATTCTACTGACTTAAATTGCTGTTTACCAAATATTAGTATGAAAACAAAACAACATTTATTATGTGGCAAGAGAGTCATTCACCCTACACACACACACACACACACACACACACATACACACATACACACGTGTATGCTGTCAGCAAAATTTCTGGAAGCCCAAGATCATCTTGTCCTTTCCTTAATTCTGCGCTGTGTTTAGTGCATCTCACCAGTGTGAGGGGGGATTCTATATTAATTATTGAGATTGCATTTTAGCAGAGGAAGACCAAGACGTCCTTTCCTAAAACAGCAAATGTTGCTACTGAGTATTCTGCTCTAATATTATAATTGATAAATGGTATTATGCTGTCATTTTCCGTATATAAACGTTATGAGACTATGTGAATTTATGAATATTTTGAGACAGTGAACACAGTTCTTTTAGTGTAAATATTAAAGGTTGACCATATAGTGTCCAGTTTCCTCTCGTAAACCTTTGGCATAGAGGAAAAGCTCCGAACAATCTGTCAAGTCACCAGCCAGCAATCCAGTTTCTGTCCCCCTCCCTGACTCCTTATTTCTGCCAAGTCATTCATGAGATCAGTCAAGAAGCACAGGAAACCAATCCTCTGAAAGTTTTTCCACTTGACTTTTCTACAAAGCACTGTTCTAGCAACCCCACCCCCAACAGACAGCATTTGTTCCCCATTGGTCCCAGGCCACGAGATTCAGCTGAGAGAAGGAGGGTCCTTTAATTCCATCAATCCTTCTTTCAAAGACCATTTTAGAACAGTTAATTTCAAGAAAATAGAGCAGTTGTAGAATCTCATTTCGATAACACCATGGCAGAAATAAGGCCACTACAGAAAAGAATGTTCTCCACAAATGACCTCAATAATTGCTTTTCTTTCTGCACTATTCACTCCATTTTAGAGATGAGGACAATATTAAAGCATCAATAATCAAAGAAAACAACTAAATGCAAGATCAGTGAGGAAAATGATTAGTGTTGTAGCAGTTCTCTGATCTGCAAAGATGTAGGAATAACCAAGACTCAGGAGAACCCTTTGGCTCCACTACTTCTTCTGCTTGACTTCACTCCCACTAGTGGGGAATAATATTCCCCCTAGAAATGACTCTGAACTAGTTTTCAAAATAGTGAGCTATTATATCAATCTTTGAAGTTTTTGTTTTGAAGTCTCCTTCCATCTTATCTACCACCCACCAACCAAGAAGATTCCAAGCCCTTAAAACTACAATTTTCATTAGTTCCTTTATCTCTGGTTTGTTCAAAGATAAACTTTTAAGATAATTTTTTAACGAAGTAAAAAGGATTAGGAAAGCAACGGACCCAGTTCAGGCTGATTTGAGATGAAACAGTCTCTTCTATCATAGAGAAAGCAGCTGTTCTCTGAAGGTTGTTGTTCTTGTTGTTGTTGTGTGTGTGTATGTGTAATAGATTTAATCTTTGCTCACCCTAAATTACTAGAATTAGAGAGAATCAGTGGTCAGTATTATATTGAATATTCTTACTTAAAAAAAAAAACACGTTTAAAGGTGTTTGAGTTTTACTCGGGAGAACTTGAAATGCTTTATCTGGTTAATGAAAGTAAATATAGAGTGAATACATGCATAAATATGATAACATAAGCAAATATACATTTAAAAATGTCCATAGTTATTTTTGTAGATTAGTAGTTATTTGGTTTCCTGAATTATATAACTTACTGATATTTTAATGTTATTAAATATTTTGATTAACAAATACATACCATAACAACATAAAATCAGATTTTCTTTCTATATGGAATCTTAAGGCCATGTACTACCAAGGAAACAAAAAGAAATAGAGTCAAAATTACAACTTCCCACAATACAGCTGTTTCCCAAAGCCTGTACTTTAAGCAGGGTGCTACAGTAATGTTTAGTTTTTCTCTAGTTGATCATTCCATTTTATTTAAGAATATAAGTAGAAACCTATTTATTCATTTCTTAAATATAAGAATATATTTATTTCTTATATTTAAGAATATAAGAAAACAGTTTTCTTTCCATCTACTTTTCTCCAGAGAACCATAGGAAATGTAATGGAGGACTTCTAAACAAACATACTACCACAGTTTCTTTCTCACATATATCACTACTAGTGTTTTTTTTCTTTTTAAGCAAAGGTTAAAAAAAAAACTATGAGCTATAAATTATTTTATCCTTAATATTTATGGACCCCTACACTAAGATTCAGGTCAAATTTATAATGAGTTTTGGATATGTACAATAAAAGAAATTAGTTTTGCAGCTGTGCCCGGAAGTATTGATCATGAGTATATATTATGGATTTATTAGGAAACTATAGGGCAAAACTTCTAGTATCATCATCCTGGGCCTGTGACTCATATGGTTCATGACAGATCAATGAATGCAGTGCTATTCAAGTTTTAGAGTTATTAGGTCTCACATTTGGGTCTCCAGTGGCCCAGCCATTAATCTTTCTATTTTAAACACACACACACCAAACAAAAACAAAAATAAACAAACAAACAAACCAGGCTCATTCAATAGGACTTAACAGAATTTTTGTAGTCCCTAATCAGCCTTGTTTAATTAACCTGGTCTGATGTTAGCCTCTCAATAGAAACATTAAAGTGAGAATCATGTCACTTTATAAGTATCACCTCTGTAATACCGAATTTTGAACACTGGAGTTAGTGAAACATTTCTTTCTCATTCAGTTTCCCCTGACTACTTATCTTGGAACATTTTAATATCCTTCAGGAGGACTGCATTCAATGAATTAGGTCAGAATTTCATGTTCTCTTTGGGTACAGTGTTATGTAAAAAATATCAAATTTGTGAATTTAATGTTAACCTTCTGTAGCAGGCAGAATACGGGCCTCCAAAGACACCCATACTGTAGAGTCTGTGAATATGCCACGTATCACAGGAATGACTATGTTAGTGGCTAAGGTTAAAGATGCCAAAATGGTTAAGCCATCCTGAGTTATACAAGTGAAGCCAAGCTAGGGGGACAGCATGCATCTTTTTTAGAGCAGAAAGCTTTTCTCTGGCTACAGAGAACCAGAGAGACAGCAGTGTGAAATTGTCCCCTCTTGCTTGCTGTGAAAGCAGAAGAAGGAGGTTATGAGCCCTGCAAATATGGAGGACCTGGGAACTGACCCTCAGCCCTTCCTCCTACGCATAGGACTGGACATTTCCTCAGAGCCTTTTGCAAGAAAATGTCCTTGGTCCTGTAGACTTGTAACCAGCAGAACTCTAAGGTAAGACTCGTGTGCCCTGAAAGCTGTAACTCCTACAGTAATTAGGTAGAGCCAACAACAGGAAGCTAATGGACCTTCTCAATTATGCCACATAGATCACTCGTTTTGGGAGGAGGGTTAAAAGCTGACTAGAGGGAAAGTGCCCAGTCCTAACTTGGGAATCATGGGGTCAGGAAAATAGTGTCATACAAAATCTAGAACCTGGGTTTCAAATTTGGGACATAATATCACAGAGGGTGCTTCTCTGATGCCTCACAGCTTGAGCTTCGGGTCTCCTCTAGATAACTATTTCCATATCTGCTGTCTCCATACAACTCCCTTGAAAGCTTTTACATTTTCTTTCAGTTATCTGTCTAGTGAGAACCGATGTAATCATCCCTCCGTCATATCTTATTTACTTCATGTTTCAAGTCTATGGACTTGGCATCTCCATACTTTGGCAAAAACAAATTTAATCATCAAGCTTAAAGCTTTTATTATGGCATAAAAATAAGAGAGAATTTTTCCTAAAGCAATTTTTAAGATGACTCTTCCTGAATAGTATGGGACTCCTTCTGACTCAAACAGGAAGCAGGCTGAAGTGTATTCTCCCCCACAGTAGTACTTGCATGGTCAAGCTAGCAAAAGATTATTTTCACGGATGCTTATTGCTGCTGGGAGTTCAAGCTTGTACAGCCACTATGGAAATCAGGCTGGTGATATCTTAGAAAACTTGGAATAGCTCTACCTCAAGACCCAGCCATACCACTTCTAGGTATATATCTAAATGATTCCTCACCAAAGCACAAGGACATATACTAATCTAAGTTCATAGCAGCCTTATTTGTAATAGCTAGAAACTGGAGACAACCCAGATGTCCCTCAACCGAGGAATAGATTAAAGAACAAAACAACAACAAAACAAAACTGTGGTACGTCTACACAATGGAATACTACTCAGCCATCAGAAACGAAATCATGCAATTTGCAGCCAAATGGATGGAACTGGAGAAGCCCATCCATAGTGAGCTAATCCAGACTCAGAAGGATGCACATGGCATTTATTCACTTATAGTTGGATTTTAGCTATAAAGTACAGGATATCTATACTACAACCAACGCACCAAAGGAAACAGGAACATAGACTTTGTTTCCTGTCAGTGAGACACTTTGCCCTAGTGGTGCTGCCTTGTAGGCCCCCAGTGTATGAGGAGGCTCTTGGCCCTCATATGACTGCTGAACTGGAGCAGGGGACTGTTATGTAGGGACACTCCACTCCAGAGGAGAGGGATGGAAGGGATCGGGATAGAGGGTGGGAGGGCAGGACTGGGAGGGGTGGAAAGATGGCACTGTGATGAAGATGTAACCTGAAGTAATAAATAAATATTTTTAAAAAGTTGAAACTGAGTATATATGTGTGTGTGTGTGTGTGTGTGTGTGTGTGTGTAATTTAACCAGTGAATTAGATTATATTGCCCTAGACATGAGCACAAAAATAAGATATGGTTTAGTAGAAAGCATAATAGTTTTATTTCTAACACAAGCATTTTGAGTGTATTTCAATAAGGGTTTTTAAAAATGTTACCAGTTTAGTCTGACTCAATTTCCTCAACTGTAACCTAAATTAAGTAATATTACAATTTGCTCCTACTTCTTAGAAACACTTTCTAGTAGAAATTAATGAGAAATTTACCAAACACAAGGTGAAATATCAAATAGTGAGTAATTTAAGTAAGACTGTTTTAGAATAGCATCAAAACTAGAAAAAAATTTAATAAACATCTATGATACTTATGACATATCCTTCAGTTCCTAGGAGCTAAATGTAAATTCACATGGTTTTATTCTCTTACTACTGTTATTTCTTACTGACTCTTTATAGATAAGTAGATGTGGCATTAATATTCCATCAACATAATTTCTCAGAAACAAAACAAAGTCAGTAGACCATATTCTGCAACATTCTAAAATTAATAGGCTCTAGAAATGAGCAGTCTAAACCATTTTTGTACCTCTCAACAAAGTCTTCTGCCTTCCTTTTGTTTCGAAGAAAGGTTCAACCACTGAGAGAGAAGGATACTGTCTCCATCTAAGTCAATCTTACGTCCTAATGCAAAGCTACCTTCTAGCAATTAGGAAAAAAAAAGGTTTTCCTACTACTCTCCTTAAAACCCACTATCACAGTGTTCGTAGGATGTGCTGAAATTGTTTATTGGGAATCCAGGAAAAGAACCATGGGCAGAATGCTGGATGTGGTGACTGAAACATGTTTTGTATGTTTCGTCATTAGCGTTTACTGATGAGGCAGCCTGTAGGAAAAAAGTCAAAATAGAAAACTAACTTCCAGAAGGAAATCTGCACTTGCAGTCTCTGCCTGATGCTGTAAGTGACTGTACAATATTCTTTTCAGAGATGTGGATACAGATGCTTATCCTCAAGAAAGGATGTGTATTTAATTACTTCATCAAACACCAAGTTCATGCCACCACGGTACTAAAAACATATGGAAGCAGGACATTAGGATGAAATGATGACTGTCAGCATAGGTTGAACTTCACAGTGCAAATAAATTTGTGTCCTTCCAATAATACCATCTCATATTATGTTAGCATCACTTAAGCTGGATAAAATATCAGTAAGAACATGTAATTCACATACTTTCTAAGGGCCTTAGCTGCCCTGTGACACCTGTAAAACTATTGTAAGGCTTTTATGTATTCCAAACAGTTTGAAAAGGAAAGCTTTACTGTGCATGCTGTTCTTGCTTACCAGGGGGAGTAGCAGATATTACATTCTGTGTTCACAGTGATTTTTATAAGCCCACCCCACGTGTGCGCAATACATGCCCACATACATAATACTTTATATACAAGCTATAAATCTGTTATCAGTGATTGGCTGAAATTTCCCTATATTATGTTTCAGTTAATAGTATATTCTAGAATACAAGAAAGCTGAAGCAAAATAATACAGGCATTTGGTAATTCTTACAATACTATACAAAACAAAGCACTTACCTTCCATTGCTAAGGACATTGAAAAATCACACTGGAAGGAGAGTAATGGAAAGGGGGCTTTATTGTGGGATGAATCATCCCCAAGTAGATGCTCTGAGCAACCCCTGTATGCACACTGACATCATAAGGAGAGACTTGGAGGCAGAGGATACTATGGTAACGGAGCAATGTGCAGGGAGACAGATGCCTTTAATTGCTTTAACAACTTCCTGGGGCTCAAGCTACCAGGCTTGGATTTGCTAAGTAGGAAATGAAGGCTGTCACAGAGGCAGCAACTGTGACGTGGAGCAAAAAGAACTCAGTGAGTTCCGGAATTATTAATTTCGGCGTGACTTCTTAATGGCAAATGTCATTACATGGTTCCATTGGCAACATTCCTCATACATGCTAAGCTCTGGGGAAGGAAGGCACAGGTCAACACACAATGCTGTAAGGTAACACAAGAGTCTAAGTTCAAATATAATTCTCTTACTTAACAATCATTAATATTGTTGCATTACAAATATCCTTTTCTTTGAGAGGGAATGCTTGATTCACTTTGAAAAGAAAGCCCATATCTGTGCCTTAGGAAGTCAGCGTGCTGATAACAATGACAACTGATCCTCTCTATTTCTCTGGAAGGTAGCAGCTGTGGGTCCATTTATCTCTGAGCTGCAGTAAATCCTTTCCAACAGGTCACTTAACCAGAAAACACCTCCAGGGAAATGCCTAATTATTACACCCTGATAAGACCAGTCAGGAAGCCACAACTTCATGTCATGGTTCTCTTAGTGTCAAAGCAGAATAACTTCTAATTCCAATAACGCCCTCCACTGAAAAACCACACAAAATGTAAAGCTTCCCTTTGAACTCTTTGTTCTTCCTTGCATCTGTCACCCATGTTGAAGAGAACACAAGCCCATTTAAAATACCAGGTTTAGAGTAATTGCTTAAAAATAACCATGTTTCAGCATCAAACTGAGTCTATAATGATATCCTGTGCTTACCTGATCAGTTGCAACACTTTAATAAGTATACAGTTTATCATCTGTGCTATGAAAACCATTGTTTTCTTCCCCATGAATATCTGATTGACATGTTTTTCAACAATACTAGGTTCTAATTTTTATTGTAACTACTTCAGTTGTAAAGATAAGTAAGTAAGTTGGCAGGTCTTCCTTAAGATAGTCACAGCACAATAAAAAAAATGAAGGCTGTCATTCTGTACTATGTACTTAGATCTCAGCTTTTTCAAAGAAACTATTATTATCTCTATTTTGATTTAGATGATGCCAAGCCTGCCTTTTAATGTTTCCCTTGTAAGTAAATAGCTTACAAATATCTAACAATAAAGTAGCTCCAAGAACAGTAAATGGAATACAACAGTACCAATTTCCAATCTGGAAAATACATAGAGAATGTTCCACCTAATTGACAAGTTGGGAGTTCTCACTCCTGCAGAGATTGGGAAAGACTCTAAGAGGAGAATAGTTAAGATGTAGCCTCACAAAACCACAACATTCCTTAGGCCAGCTAAGGAGAGAGAGCTTTCCAGTAAAGTTTCCGTTTCTTCATTTTTGCTTTCTGAGTTCCTGTTAGGGAAGCAAAACAGACCAAGCTCACCAAGATGGAAGTGGGTAAATAGAAGAACTATTAAAAGGCAGTGAGATGACTCATTGAGTCGGGTCTTGGCAACCTAAACTTGATCCCAAAGACTCATGTGGTGGAAGGAGAGAACCAACTTCTGAAAACTGTCCTCTTGCCTTCACATGCACACTACAGCACATGTACACACGTACACATGCACACACACATACACACACACACACACACACACACACACACACACACACACACACACACTAAATGTAAAAAAAATACTGTCTTTTTTTTTTGTGTGTGGTATGATTTTTTAAAAAACAACATTTGTTCGGTTGAGGATATAGCTGATAGGCTGATAGGTAGAATGCTTATGTTTAACATGTGCAAGGGCCTCTGACTTCAATCCCTAGTGCTCATAAACTGTGTCTCCAGGTCATGGCTGTAATCCCAGAAATCAGGAGGTAAAGGCAGGAGGCTCAATAGTTCATGGTCATACACTACCACAAAGCAAGCTTGAGGCCAGCCTAGCCTTTATAAAACCACATCTCAATTTATTTTTGTTTATATGAATATGCACAGAAAAAAATATCTAAAAGATGTATCACATGAATGTCAGGAGTGACACTTGGCAATTTAAACTACAGACTATGTTTGAGGGAAAGTCCTTCAATTTTTAAAGGATATGATTCTTTACTTGAAAGGAGATTTAGCCATGAATTATAACAGTAACTCAACAAACAGAAATCAACTACGTATGTTCTGTACTAGTCAACGTGGACACTTGAACACACAGAAGATTCATTACAGCTTCAGTGGACGAGGTCCTACACTAATCGCGGTGGTTCAAGTATGCTTCAAACAACTCTTAAAAAGAGATATCCTGCCTATCTAAGTGGAGCAAGGAAGTAAAAGTGAATGAAGGTTGTCAAGGAAACAAACACCAAAGAGAGCAGGTGTACTGACTTTTCCAGAGATGTGAGGCAAAAAGGAAAAACAATTCATCAATAAAATTAGTTTGTTAGATTAAAAGAAAAACAATTACAGAAAGAACACAATCACACATAAGAAAAAGGCTTGGGATCTCTAACACTATAAATGGGTAAAGAAAACATGGAAGATTGCCAGGAGAAATAAATTCTGCTAGTGGCCCTAGATGGCCATATTATGTGAACTGCCAAAGATGTTTCTTCTGAGAAAGAACCTAGTTCTTTCTCCAGCTCCTACTCACAATTCATCCTGAGATAGCTTTTCTTCTCCTGTAATTAATTTTTGAAAGCAGCTAAATACAGTATGTCCTACTTAATATTGTAGCTGCCTTTTCTCCTCCACTAATTTTCTTTTCCTAACAGTACAATGTCACTGACTTCTTGCAGATCATAAGTTCTTCAGTGGGGAACTTTGTATAAAAACACTACCTCCTTTCTGTCTCTGTGTTGATTCTCCAGGGCAGCAACTGTGAGGCCTGGTGAAATACACACCCACATTAGACCACCCACAGAAGCACAAGGTCTAGAGGTTAGAAGCACAGCTGGGAGCAAAGACAAATCTACCCAGCAACAGACTAGCCTCTCCTGCACTCTGACAGGTTCCAGCTGGATAACTGTATACCTCCTTGTATCTGTCCTAACTTCAGGGGGAAAAAAATGCTTATTCTCTGAGCATCCTAAAGCTTCACTGGTATTCAAGCTGAAAGAAATCAAAACTTAAGGTACAAAATTATTCTTCTACAATAAGTGTATTTGTCAAAGAAATCACGCCATGGACTTCCTTAGTTTGATAAATTACATCTAAATCTCTAATCTCCAGGAACCACCTTAACATTCAAATTGAAGGAAGGGAACCCAAAAGGCTCTTAGCCTGACTTGTTTATTAATAAGATGTGAACTCCAGCTAATGAGCAAAAGAAGCAAAGGGAGGTTAGAGTCCAGTGGGATGTTTGGGCGAGTTTCTAAGGTCAGACTAGTAAGTTCCAGAGGCCACTGAGCTCCCTCTCTCATACCCATCTTGAAGACAGAACAAAATGCCCTTAACCAAGCAGCAGCCTTGCTGCACTTAAACTGCACTGCCCCCTAACCCACAGGAACAGCGCTCTTGGCTGATCGGCTCTTGGTAGAATATTTGTCTAACTCTGTGTCAGCACAGTACACACTGGAATTGCATGGGGCTTTATGATCAACATTTGGAATTTGGGGTTTTTTTTTTTTTTTTTTTGGTTTTTAGAGACAGGGTTTCTCTGTTTAACAGCCTGGCTGTCCTGGACTCACTCTGTACACCAGGCTGGCCTTGAACTCGCAGAGATCCGCCTGCCTCTGCCTCCCTGAGTTCTGGGATTAAAGGCGTGTGCCACCACCCAGGCCTGGAATTCAGTATTTTAATTAAAACAAATTCACACTGAGTTAACGAAAAAGTACAAAAACTGGTGGAGAAGGCTGTGACCTTACATCATATTGAAAGCCACATGATGGCCAAATTTAGTGACCTGTCCCCTGAGGCCTCTTCATCTGGCATCTCATAACTCTCTAGTCTTATTGCTGGCCTCTCCCTTCAGTATACCTCCCTTCTGGTCATTCTGTTATCATTATTTTGGCCTTGATAAGTCTTTAACTACTTTGAACAATTTACCACCAAACTAAAAGAGTCTAAAAGACTCCTCCTGTAGGACTTCATCAACACAGCCTACCCTTGCCAGGCTTACCTCCCATCACTTCAGACCACAGCCCATTAGACAACTCAACACGGTAATAACTATACTTTCTCTCCTCTAGACATGTATGCTGCTTCCTCCTCAGGAAAATTCCATATCTACTTCCCCACCCCCTACCTTGTCCCTGGACTTCTCTCCTCTCTCACTATCAACAAAACTCTACCCATCCATCAAGACCTATCTCATCTCTCCCATCAGAAATCTGATTCTCGAAATCTATAATGTTCTTTTTCTCTCTAACTGCCCTTAAAACATTCATTTATGGGCATAGGATTGTAGCTCACTGGTAGAGTATGTACTTAATGGGTGCAAGGTTGCGACCCTGCATGTAAAAAGAAAGGGGGGGGGGTGAAACTATGATGCATGGTTGCTGCGATTTCACGGCTTTGTCTAACCTTCTGAAAAGCAGAGAGTATGTCTACTTCTTATTCCCTACATAGAACTGTGCTTGTACTGAGCATTCAGTCAATCAATAATAAATGAGAACAAACTATATGTCCTACATTAAATTTTGCAAAATACTTAAGATTAAATTCTTTTACTTTTAATCTTCTTCTTTAAAACAACCCTATGTGATATGCTAAGGTACAAATATGAATGTTACAATAAAAAATGAGAAGAAAATAAAAAACCACACAAGCTCAACTGGATTTCATCATTTCTGCCATACAACTAATTTCCCTGATTTCCCATTATATTTCCTCATTTGGATCTCTACCTTCTAATAAGTAGCTCCCTTTTCTGCAAACATGTCCAGTGGACTCTCCCATGTATAGAAATTTTTGTTTTTTTGTGTGTGTGTATGTGTGTGATTTGGTTTGGTTTTGGTTTATTATTTGTGTTAGGTCTGCCTGATCTCCAGGTTCTCCCTGCACACCAGTTCCTACCTGTTACAGGGCATGCCCCGCCCCCAGAAGCTCTTTCCTACATAATCTGGACATTTTAGGCTCACTCTCTCTGCCCCCTTTCTCCACTCTCTCTGCCTTCTTCCCCACCCTCTTCCTCTCTTTCGCTCCCTCTCTCTCCCTCTCCCTGTCTTTCTCTCTCTCTCTCTCTCTCTCTCTCTCTCTCCTCTATCTCTGCTTGCACACCTCTCGTATCCAATAAACTGCATTTATATAACTTAATTTGGCCTGGATTGGGTCATTTCCCGAATGAAGAAAGCATCAGTTAACATAGTAAATCATCTTGCTTTTTTGTTTTAATTTTCATGCTATTTTATGTGTAAGGGTGTTCTGCCTGTGTGTACAGTTGTGCACCATGTGCATGCAGTGCCTATGGAGCCCTGAAGGTGACGTCAGATCCTCTGGAGGCCACTTCTCAGTCCAAAAGAAATGAAGCTACTCTGTTTCATCCTTGAAGAATTTATATTTTGCTTTCATTTAAAGGTCAAGAATTATATCCTTACTCTACCTTTTAAGAGCCCAACATCTTAAACACATATCCAGAACTAAACACAGATAAGCAAGCCCTTAGTGTTTTGAATCTAAAAGTCAAGGAATTATAAACTCTGGCTTATTTTAATGCCCAAAAGTTATTTCAGCATTTCATGATTCTAATTTTGATTATGATTCCTGGAAGAAGTGGGGTATTAAGCTCTAATATTTTTTCCAAAGAAGTTAAAGATAATTTTCTATTTTAGCCCTTCAATTAGTATGATTTAAAATTCCTCTTTCTTAGGATACAAATAAGGAGCTCAGAGGGAAATGTCAAGCATGCATATAGATTGAAGCAGGCAATAGAGGGTTTGAGGATGGTGCCTACAGCCTAAGAGGTCCAGCAGAGCTGAAAGGGTCTGACAGCAGGACTGGGCTCAGTGCTTCCGAATAACATCCCTTCTGTACATGGATCTTGCAAAGGGCATTCAGGCAAGACTGTGTATCTCTGGATTTAAATTAATCAACCAGTCAGTTGGACAATGCTGGAATTCTTTCCGTTTAACAGATTAAAGCGGGTTTACTGGCAGTTCCCAAATCATGTCAATGGCTTCTAAAAAGGTCAAATGAAGCAACATACATCAAATGTCCCTCTTAGAGTAAAAGTCCCAACCACTGCACCCCCTGTAACAGGCTGTATGTGACTCCTGCTGTGGATCAGCCCATTTTAATGAACTACCTTGAGTTTCCTTACCCTTTTTCCTCTCTAAAGGCTAAGACATAATTCATAATTTTAATAATATTAGTTACAAGAAAGCTTGTTTTCTTCTGTATTGGGTTAAAACAATATAAATAGGTCAGTTCTAATGCCACACTGGAGAGAGGAACACAAAGGTAAAGACTCTGGTCAACAGGGGCCATGTGCAGAACAAATGAGTAAAAACTAAAGCAGAAGCAGTATTTTCAGAAAAACACACAAAAGAAAGCGATAGCTATAGTCACTGTCGGGCAAGGAGTGCTCAAGAAACAGAAGTATTTAATAAAAAAAAAATACCCCAAGTCGGGTAGAAATTTCCATCTGTAAGAAACAACATACACTCTTTCCTGTTGGGAGACTCTCCGACATTTAGTGTTCTATTGCTTTTGTGCTGCAGTGAGAGTCTTAATGCTTTCCTGTAAAATATTAACCATGCCTGTGTAGGGCACCGAGTGTAAAAGGAAAGGGTAGAGAAGCATAGCTAAGGATAACAGACTATAAAGTGTTCAGGACCAATGCTTGTCCGAAATGCTGTGGAAACAGTAATTACCAATTCGGGAGCACAGATGATGATCCGAGAACCCACTGCACTCCCCTGTCCTATTGAGATTGCTGACTTGCAGTTGGGAAAAAGAGGCAAGGTTCAAAGGACTTTTAGAACCCAAAAGGGAGTTTACAGCATCCAATATTTGTGCAGCTAGACAAGTTACTTAACTTCCCTGTGTAAGCATAAAGTTATTGTGTAATTCAAATGCTGATTCCTGTACCTCCATATCTGGTTGCAACTCTTGTTCTGAGAAGAGTTAGATTACCCCAGGCAGGTGATAAAGCCCACATTCAGCCAACACCTAGGAAACAGCAGGGACTTCTTGCCATTCTGCATTGAAGGACTCTCAGGCCAAGTACGAGCTCACGGTACATACAAATCAAATAAAAAATAAGGTTTTCAAGACATTGGAACTTGTTTCATTTTTATACTTATTTCTTGAAACATAAGAATAATTGACATATCTTATCTTTATTTTTACAGTTAAGAAATCTACACCTTAAAGAAAATACTGTATCTGTTCAAAGCGACAGGCCTTCAAAATTGCAGTGTAACAACATGCCCTCCACCACTGTGATATACATTTGGAAATTTTCAAAAATATCCTTTTTTTTCCTTTATTTTTTATTTCTTCAAGTTATATCTCAATCACAGTCCCCTCCCTATTCCCCCCTCCAGTCCCACCCTCCTACCCTCAACCCCCCATCCTCTTCCCTTTTTTTTTCTTTTAAGTTTAAGGTATATCTTATTTCCCCCTACAGTTTCCCCTTTCAGTCCAACAAATGGCTCTTTCTCTTATAATAATAAATACAATACAAAACAATAGAGGTAATTAGGCCACAGTTATGAGGGTAATATGGCTTAGCATATATTCCCAATGTCCAGTCCATATGTATTTGGTACCTGACTTTAACATTTTACTATCTAAACATCTCCATGAGTTTAAAGTTCTATATCTGACTCAACATTCATACTAACTTGCAACACAATTTTAAAAGTATCTTCTAAGATCTATAACACTCTCTTGACTCCTAAACAACTCAAATTTAATTATGAGACTCTAGCTATCTGTTCTTCAACCACCTCAGAGACCTGAAAGGGATAAATATATCTGATTTTATAGGAAGTACAGGGCCTGCAGCTTCCCAAACTAAGAAATGACATACCAGTGGCTGCCTGGACAGTTCCCATTTTCTCTCCATACATTACCATACCACTTCTGGGTGTACACCCAAATGCCTCTTCACAGAACCATAAGGAAGTTTCCTCATCTATGTTTTTAGCAGCCTTATTTGTAATAGCTAGAAACTGGAAACAACCCAGATGTCCCTCAACCGAAGAATGGGTTAAAAAACTGTGGTACATCTACACAATGGAATACGATTCAGCTATCAGGAACAATGAAATTATGCAATTTGCAGCCAAATGGATGGAACTAGAAAAGCTCATTCTGAGTGAGCTAACCCAGACTCAGAAGGACGCATATGGCATCTATTCACTTATAGTAGGGTTTTAGCTATATAGTAGAAGGTATCGATACTACAACACACCAAAGGGAACTTGGACATAGACTTTTTATTTTTAATTTTTATTTTTTATTTATTTTTTATATATTTTTTATTTTTTTCTATTTTTCTGTCTTTTTATCTAATTGTCTGCTTATTGGTTTTTTTCAAAAATATCCTTTTATTCTTACTTCCCCAAATACATTTTAAAGACCACAGCTAGCATAATATACCTGACTTGGACATGAGATATTATACAATCAACACTCTAGTTCTGGCATGTTCTCTGTTTTGTTTATTCATGTGCTATTCTGAAGTATGCATAGGGGCACAATTCGTTTCTATATTGAGAGCAGTGGAAAACATCCTGTTTGTGGAAATGACAATTTCTACCTGATTTAGTGATTAATTGTTTTTAAGCAAGATGACTTAATGTTACTGTCAGAATTCTAAAGCATTTTAGCAGTAGTGGAGTAAACTACTCTCCTGCCCACATATTCCAAGTCTAGCAGCTTGACACCTTGCCCTAGTGGTGCTGCCTTGTAGGCCCCCAGTGTATGAGGCTCTTGGCCCTCATATGACTGCTGAACTGGGGTAGGGGACTGTTATGTAGAGACAGTCCACTCTGGAGGAGTGGGATGGAAAGGATAGGGGGTAGAGGGTGGGAGGGCAGGACTGGGAGGGGGAAAAGAGGGCACTGTGGTGGAGATGTAACCTGAATTAATAAATAAACATTAAAAAAAGATACATACCATGCACATATTCTGCAATTAAGTGATTGCTGTTGTTTTTTAATTTTGAAAGAAATTAATCTGTTAAAATTTCCTTCTAAAGGACAGGGATTTCAACTTTAAGGATGTAGGGCAATGAGTAGAAACACACTACAGGTAACTACACGAAAACAGCGCTTCTCAGCTTTCCTAATGCTGCCACCCTTTAATACAGTTTCTTATGTTGCGGTGACCTCCAACCATAAAATTACTTTGTTGCTACTTCATAATTATAATTTTGCTACTGCTAGGAATCATAATGTAAATATCTGATATGGAGGATATCTGATATTCAATCCCAAATGAGCCATGACCCACAGACTGAGAACCTCTGGACTAAAATGACACAGGCAGAAAACTAAAATACACTCCACCCCGAACTACCACCCAACCCACTCACTCACTTAGCCACCTGCCAGACTTCCAAGAGAGAGCTTTATAACCTGAAAAGATGCCCTCTGCTACACTGATTAGATTTCAGCAAACTAACCAGAAATGGAGTTTGTATTAAAAGGAGCCACAGGCAGGAGCAATAATATATTATACCTATCAGAGAAGCTGGGTTTATTCATGAGCCCCTGCTGAGTTAAGAAGTGAAAAAAAGGCAGAGAAAGCTAACTTCAAAGCACTGTTGAAAGATGATTAACACTAGCAACAAGAAGGAATCATGGGCTTCTTTGATGTAGAGAATTTTTAGTGTCTGAGCTTAAAGAAAGGACATCTACTACATTTAAACAGCAAAAAATCCGATAATACACGCCTCGTGCATGCTGAAAACCAGCAAACACCCAAGACAATAAACAGAACTTAGAACTCAGTCTCAGAAGTTACACCTTAAAAGTAAAACCCACAAATATTATGCCCTTGTTAAAGTTCTGTGGCCAAAAGCCACCTCTAATATGAAGTATGCAAATACAACACCCCTCATTGTCAAGTTCCATATCCCCACACTCAAGATATTGTGAATGCTAATGAACATGTTACAAGCTCATCCCAAGAACTGACCAGAGCTCAAAACCAGAGCCAATGTTCAATTTGGTTGCAAAGAATATGGCTGCAAGAAAACATACAGGAGTTAATTTGAAAGTAACACTGATAATCATGTGAATGTGTAAGCCCTGGAAAGCTGAGAGACTGCTGTCAGTCATTCAGCACGATGAATCTATGAATCTTCACATAGGAATTGAGAATTACACTTTATTTCAGATGCTCTTAAAGTCCCTGGAAAGCGTCTTGTGGTGAATGACACAAACGTCAGCAGTGAAAAGAGGTTAAATGTTTGACTTTTATGACAATTATCAGTATTTTCCAGATGAGAAAAGAAGCCAATTCCATGCAATTCAAAGGGCTTTTAGCATAAAAATATTAGAGCTGATATTATTTACTAAAATATGTGTATTTAACAACTTGAAAACTGTCGTAAAGCCCAATAGTTGGAGAGATGCAAGTTTCTTTTTCTTCTCTAACAAATTGACACTTTTCTAACAACTACTTGGGGGAAAAAGTTATATTTCATTTGCAAGATAAAAATGCAGCTTTCAAAAATAGTTTAATATTTGGGTCTGTATGTTCCCCTAGTGGGTCAAAAGCTATAGCCACCTGTTGAACAAAAGGCACACTAGGAAACAAAAATGCCTTTGCAATTGTTTACATACAATATTCTCAAGGTAAAATGGACAAAGTTAATTATCACTGCTGAAAATGTGACAGCTCAAAAACATATTCACAATGTTAAAAGTGATTTTAAAATAATAGTGTGACTCCCTTTCCTGTGCCCTTTCAAGGTTGTCGAGGTACTTTAAGAGACTTCTTAACTTAAGATTTTTTGATATCGAGACATGTCAGCTCCTGACAGCACCCCCTATATTACTCCAAGTAGAAGATGAGCATCGAAGAATCTCCAGTGGGAGATGGTTGAATTGGTGGTAAGCCATTCTCTTGGCAAGAAAAACCACTTGCTTCAACTGTAGACAGACTTCTGTCCAAAACGGACAAAACTTGGAAGCAGGTAAGTCGACAGTCTAGCTCTGCCAAGACAGGGTAGGTAAGTCCTTCATAATTCCTGCTCTACAACCAATGTCCGTCAGAGAAATGGGGCCAAATGGCTGAAGATTGATGCTGTAATGTATGGAGAGAAAATGGGAACTGTCCAGGCAGCCACTGGTATGTCATTTTTTAGTTTTGGAAGCTGCAGGCCCTGCACTTCCTATATAATCAGATATATTTATCCCTCTCAGGTCTCTGAGGTGGTTGAAAAATAGATAGCTAGAGTCTCATAGTTAAATTTTGAGTTGTTTAGGAATCAAGAGGGTGTTCTGGATCTAAGAAGATATTTTTAAAATTATGAGGCAAGTTAGTATGAAAGCTGAGTTAGATATAGAACTTTAAACTCATGGAGATGGTTAGATAGTAGAATGTTAAAGTCAGGTGCCAAATACATATGGACTGGACATTGGGAATGTATGCTAAGCCATATAACTCTTATAATCGTGGCCTATTTATTTCTGTTGTTTTGTATTGTATTTATAGTTATAAGAAAAAGAACCATTTTTTGGGCTGAAAGGGAGAGCTGTTGGGGGGAAAAAAGAAATACCTTAAACTAAAAAAAAAGAAAAAAGAAGGGAAGAGGATGGGGGATTGAGGGGGAGGAGGGTGGAAGGGTGGGACTGGAGGGGGGAGTAGGGAGGGGATTGTGATTGATATGTAACTTGAAGAAATAAAAAATAAATTATTAAAAAAAAGAGACTAACATAAAAGGGTAAAGGAACTTTCCATAAAACCCAGAGAGGAGAGTGTACACCTCCTCTTTGGATCCAATCTGGAGTCACGAAATAAAAAAAAAAAGTCTGAAACAGTCATCTAATTTAGAACATTCTCATTAAATTAAATAAGTGCCATGTCTATTATGAAGGACAGGAGGTACAAAATAAACAAACATCTGGCTACCATATTAACTTCCTTGCTACAGAGGAACAGAGGTGTGTAGAGTCTGGGACTATTCACCAATGAATCTGGGACCAAATGTGCATGGGGGCTTCCCTAAGGGACTGTGCATGGGGCTTCCCTAAGGGACTGATGTCATGAACGGTCAGTGCAGTTCAGACTTCAGTTCAGAGGTTTTAGGCTCTGCTGGGACCATCCTCGTTGAACTGAATCAATCTCAGTCGATTTGTAATCCTCCAACTGCTTCCTGGCTGCAGAGCTGAAAGTCCTTTTCAAGTTCCTTAATTCAAAATCTATTACCATGTGATGGAATGTTTTGTTGATGTCCATGTGCCAACAAAGGTGTGTTTGGTCATTTAACAAAAGACATTTCTCCTCTAAGTGTCATGCTATTTGCCTCTAAACTTGTAAATATAAATTGCACAAAAATAAATCAGGATTAATAAAAATTGGTTGTCAAAGTAAAGACTCTAAAAGGTTTTAAGAAAAATAAACCATTAGATCCCCTGATAACAGACCTGAGAAGGAGTTCCTTTTCCATACCCAAAGCAAAGGAAATAGAATTGCCTGCTTCCACTAAAGACATTTGCTATTTGTTTTATAGATAAAGGCCCAGCTATGCATATTTTTCAGACATTCAGTCAAGAATGGAGGTCAGTCAGCAGATTTCTGTCACACCAGCCCAAGTTGTCATGAATATAGATGTCCTAGTCTCTTCCACTGAGAATTTAACCTTAGGGTTCCCTCTCCAAGCAGCTAAGGTTTCTTCATTTGTCAAAAGGGTAGCTAAAAGAAAATCACTTAGCTAATAAACAAGGAAATAGCTAAGAAGCCTGATACAATGCCAAGAGCCAGCAGTACACACACATTAACTCAGTAGGAGTTGTTCTGACAAACACCTTTAAGCTATTCGTTGTAGTGGAAAAACAAGCATCTCAATGTAGGGGCTAAAAAACAGTTCCAAAAGTCTGCTAAGCTCCCTGTCTCCACAAAATTCTCAAAAATGATTGGAGTTTTATCTAAGGAAAGACAGACAAACGCAGCAGCCAAAACAAGAAACTAAGAAGGCAAGGGAGTGGGATGAGGCATCTCATGTTTTCAATACTCTTCCTATTTGCCCCTGTAACCTGACAACACTTGCACCGAAAGGGAACACCACATGGGAAATAGGAATTGCTAGTCTCATGAATCACTGCATCAGAATCTGAAACACACAGTTCTGGAGTGAGAAAATTACCATTTGGGTTCCCATGGTCACATTACATGATCAATAAATATAGGAAATTCTGTAGTTTCTCATCGGGGAATTAACGTAACTATGAATATCACTCAATACGCTATTTAACAAAATTATCTTCAGTTTTCTACAATACAAATAATGTTTCTTAAAAGTTTACACTGCGAACCATACAGATTCACAGGAATCTGGTAATGCTAACTTTTCTTCTATTTTAAATCAGTGAAGAAAATCTCACAATCTAACCACATCTTGCTAATGCTTCATATGTTTGTCTTGGATTGGATTTAATGATTCCTGTCTCCAGCCGGATAACATGAACCATTAAGAAGCTACTTCTCCCAATGTGTTGCAAGGGAAGGTCATTCCATCAGCCCACATCACACTTGCAGCTCAGGACTGTCCTTCCTGCTTCCCAGGGAACCTGGTGGTCCTGGCCAGCACCATGGTGCAAAACACCCAACGTACAGGCCTCAGAAGATGATGTGTACCAGTCACTCATGTTAAAATGATAATTTGAATTAACTCTATAAAGCAGAGAGTTAAAATCTCAAGGGGTACCTGGCAAAGGATGAAGAAACCACTTCAAGAACATTATAAATTCAAAAGTATTAAATAAATAATGAATTTTATTTAAATTTCTCCAATAAGAAATCAATAGTTATTTAAATGTGGTCCATGGATTTCTAAAAAATAAATGTACATTTAATTTGTTAAGCCAGAAACTTTCCATGCTTTTGGTTGAAAAGATTATATATATATATATATATATATATATATATAGTGTGTGTGTGTGTGTGTGTGTGTGTGTGTGTGTGTGTGTGTGTATAAAATAATCTGCTCTACTTCAACATTACTAAACTGGTAAGTGAATTTTGTTTATGTCTGATATAAAATTGTTGCTAAAACTACTTAAGGAATTTCATGTTATCAAAATTCATTTAAAATCACTAACTGGTTTTGGTTTTTGTTTCTGATGAAAGGGTATTTCTGTTATTGCTCTCTGAGCTTTACAATACAGCCGGCACCTATCTACTGCACTTAATACAATTTTATTGACATATGGACTTTCTGCAAGTACAACATTGTACTTACTAGAAAGTTTTGAAGTCTTTGGAATAGTATCCAATCTAAAATGTCTCCTCTTGTAAGAAGTGAAGCATTAGGGACAGACAATTCTAAGCACTTTGGAATTTATGTAGTGAATTAAATATGCATCTATGTATTTCTTCTAATAGTTTAAAATGCTAAGAATCTTAGATATTCAATAAAAACTTCTCATATTTAAAAAGAGTATCTTTACAAAGGTTTTTAAATTTATTTTTGATTGATTATTGAATACATTATAAGTACAATGTAATGTCTTTCTCTATTAAATATATTACAGTTTTTCCCCAGTTAATTAGCATATCCATCATTACATCCATTCATCCTTCTTCTCTCTTCTGGATGGTAAGAACATTTAAAAAAAACACATTAGGAAACTAGATGGAGAGATGTGGAGATGCAACACTTGTGGGGCAAGTGAGCCCTGCGACTGGGGGAACCATCCTGGAGCAAGATTGAGGTCCAGATGTGTCTAAATCCTAAAAATCTCATCTTGAGACCGGCAGGAGTAAGGATCCCTGTTCTGGGCCTTCATGCTTCTGTACACGTAGCCTTGCAACCCCACTCTACCACCCCTGAGGTAGTCACCTAGCCTGGTGGCCAAATTACAGGTTTAACTTCCTCTCTTCCTGAAATGACATATCCAGCAAGCACCTGGAATTCCTCTTTATGCAAATGAAGCATTCCCAACACCTCAGCTCCAGCCAATAATGCACACTCACCCCAAAAACCCGTATCAAGTCCCCTACGTTTATATAGCCCTTGTTCACTCAAATAAAGAGAGCTGTTTCACTGGAAACCATCTTGGAAAAGGCTGTTTCTCCTCCCACTCATTGCAAGACTAAGATCCTGCTGACCCAACCACCCGGACGAGCTTCCTTTCCTTCATTCCAGCCCAATGTGCAACATTGTCTGGAAACCCCGAGGGAAGAAACAAACCAGATTTTAACCTGCTTATGGCCTCCTCAAGTACCAGAAATGCATATAAACACTCACACACATAAAATAAATAAGGTTAAAATAACTTTCTAAGAAAAATTAGGATTGACATCATTTTGGCATAGAAATAATAATTTGGTTCCTATAAGGAAAAGATTCCCATGGAACTCTGATGTAAAAAGGTATTCGCAGAGGACAAAAATTACATATGAAACTATTTGGTTACCATCTTAACTTAAGTACTAGCACATGACAAAAGTCTTCCTCCTTTTTCTTTCTACAGAAAACACATTCTATCTGCTACTCAAACTTTCAGTCAGTGTGAGATCATCCAGAGAAACAGAAACTATGAAGTTGTATTCTGATTTCTAAGAAAAATGAAGCACAGTAATTTTGAGTTACAAGTTCTTCACTTCATAAAAATAAGGGTTGTAGAATGTATTTAGGCAGGGATCTCCTCTAGCATATTTTATTTATTTATTTTTTAATTAATTTATTTATTTGTTGCTTGAAGTTACATCTCCATCATATTGTCCTCTTTCCCCCCTTCCCAGCCCCTTCCTCCCACCCTCCATCCCCTAACCCTTCCATCCCACTCCTCTGGAGTGGAGTGTCCCTACATAACAGTCCCCCGCCCCAGTTCAAAAGTCATATGAGGGTCAAAAGCCTCCTCATACACTGGGGGCCTACAAGGCAGTACCACCAGTGAAAAGTGTCTCATTGCCAGGGAGAGAAAAAAAACCACACACAAACCAACAAACAAAAAGTCTATGTCCATGTTCCCTTTGGTGTGTTGGTTGTAGTATAGATATCCTGTACTATATAGCTAAAATCCGACTATAAGTGAATAGATGCCGTGTGCATCCTTCTGAGTCTGGGTTAGCTCACTCAGAATGAGCTTTCCTAGTTCCATCCATTTGGCTGCAAATTACATAATTTCCTTGTTTCTGATAGCTGAGTAATATTCCATTGTGTAGATGTACCACAGTTTTTTAATCCATTCTTCAGTTGAGGGACATCTGGGTTGTTTCCAGTTTCTAGCTATTACAAATAAGGCTGCTATGAACATAGATGAGGAAACTTCCTTATGATTCAGTGGGGAATCATTTGGATGTATACCCAGAAGTGATATGGCTGGGTCCTGAGGCAAAGCTATTCCAAGTTTTCTAAGATATCGCCAGACTGACCTCCATAGTGGTTGCACAAGCCTGCACTCCCACCAGCAATGGAGTAGGGTACCCCTTTCTCCACGCCCTCGCCAGCATGTGCTGTCATTTGAGTTTTTGATCTTAGCCATTCTGACAGGTGTGAGATGGAATCTCAGAGTCGTCTTGAGTTGCATTTCTCTGATGATTAAGGATGTTGAGCATTTCTTCAAGTGTCTCTCAGCCTTTAGGAATTCCTCCTTTGTGAATTCTCTTTGTGAATTAGCTCTTTTCCCCATTTTTTGATTGGATTATTTGGTTTCTTGGCATTTAATTTCTTGAGTTCTTTGTAAATTTTGGATATTAGCCCTCTGTCAGATGTGGGGTTGGTGAAGATTTTTTCCCTATCTGTAGGCTGCTGTTTTGTTCGAATGACAGTGTCTTTTGCCTTACAGAACCTTTTCAGTTTCATGAGGTCCCATTTATTGATTGTTGGACTTAGGTCCTGAGCTGTTGGTGTTCTGTTCAGGAAGTTGTCACCTGTGCCAATGATTTCGAGGGATTTTCCCACTTTCTCTTCTAGTAGATTTAGCATGACCGGCCTTATGTTAAGGTCTTTGATCCACTTGGACTTAAGTTTTGTACAAGGTGATAAGTATGGATCTAATTTCATTCTTTTACAAGTGGACATCCAGTTGGACCAGCACCATTTGTTGAAGATGTTGTCCTTTTTCCATTGTGCGGTTTTGGCTTCTTTGTCAAAAATTAGGTGGCCATAGGTGTGTGGGTCCATTTCTGGGTCTTCAATTCGATCCCATTTATCCACTGGTCTGTTTCTATACCAGTACCATGCTGTTTTTACCTCTATTGCTCTGTAGTACATCTTGAAATGTGGAATGGTGATACCTCCAGATGTTTTTTGTTTTTTGTTTTTTTTGTACAGGATTGATTTAGCTATTCTGGTTTTTTTGTTGTTCCATATGAAATTGAGAATAGCTTTTACCAGCTCTATAAAGAATTGTGTTGGCATATTAAGAAGAGATCTAAAATTATAAAAGTTCCTCAGCTTCCCCTGCTGCAACTCCTCATAATATCAGGGAGTAACAACTGAAGCCATATGCATGATATATCTGTAGAGTTTAAGAGAGCCTACATAAAGTGCCCCAAGGCAACCAAGACCTTTATAATCAACTGTCAAGGCAAATAAACAAAACAAAACAAAAGAACATTTTGCTGAATACTTGCTATATAAATAAATTCATTTCCTGGAATGTGATAAATATTTGTCTTAAACATAACAGCCTCCTGTCTTTTCACATCCATGGTTTATTTGTTTATCATCGCTGACTGGAGAGCAATTAATAGCATAAAAGATTTCATTTCCCACCAACATGTTTCTCAAGAGCATTGGCAATTTTCCTGTCCCCTAGAATACATACCCAAACCCAGCCCACACATATATTAATGATAATATCTCAAGTGAACTTTCTAAATGAATACAAATATTTTTAAAAAATAAGTTACAGCTTCAAAATAATAATTGTATCTAACCTCCTTTCATGAACAAAAGGAACATAATCCAGTATTTTTGCCTTTTATTTATTTATTTATTTATTTACTTACTTACTTATTTATTTATAACACAAGACATTTGTTTATTTTACATTCCAATCACCCTCCCCTTCTCTCCCCTCCTCTGAATCCCACCCTCCTACCTACTTCCCCCATAACCAACCTACCTAGTACCAACCCACACTGGTACATCAAATCACATCAGGACTAAGTGCCTTCTCTTCCATTGAGACAAGATAAGGCAGCTCTGCTAGGAAAATGAGCTCCAGAGGGAGGCAACATTGTCTAAGTCCAATTGTTAAGGGATCCACTTGAGAATTAAGTAGCCCATCAGCTTCATATATGTAATGGGCCTAGGACCAGTCCTTGCATTTAACACCAACAAACCAAATAATCCAATTAAAAACTAGAATACAGGGCTAAACTGAGAATTCACTTCAGAGGAAACTCTAATGGCAGAGATGCATAAAAGAAATGCTCCTCATCCTTAGTCATAAGGGAGATGCAAATCAAAACAACTCTGAGATTCCATTTTACACCTGTCAGAATGACTAAGATCTAAAACTCAAGTGAATGCACATGCTAGCAAGGTTGTGGAGAAAGGGAAATACTCTTCCATTGCTGGTGGGAGTGCAAACTTGTACAACCACTTTGGAAATCAAACTGGTGCTTTTTAAGAATATTGGGAATAGTTCAACCTCAAAACCCAGCTATGCTTACTTGTTTTTTAATGTTTGTAATTTCATGACTTCTATCCTCTCCCTTTCCTCTTTCTTGCCCCTCCCAGTTACCCTTCCTCCAACCCTCTCTCACTCCCCTGCACCTCTCAAGCTAAAAACCTTTTTTATTTAATTATACTTGTTACATGCATACACATGTTCGTGCTGAGTTTGTTTTATTGTTTGTGTGTATATAGTTTCAAGGCTGACCACTCTGTATTAGACAACCAAAATGTGGGCTTATGCCTGGGAGAGACTAATACTCCCAGAAGTCATTAGTTGCTTGTAGTTCTTTGTCAAGGGGTGAGACACCACAAAATTTCTCCCTTCCACATTAACACTTCCATTGATAATGCCATTGTTCCAGTCCTGGTATGGTGGGCCACACCTTTAATCCCAGCACTTGGGGGACAGAGATAAGTAGATCTCTGTGAGTTCCAGGCCAGTCAGGGTTACATACAGACACCCTGTCTCAAAACCAAAATAAACAAACAAAACCACTATTGTTGTTTCCTTCTTAGAATAGATACAATTGGCAATGTTTATTTGTTACTCAGTAAAATGGCACTGAATTGTGCTGCCCCGGAAACTCAGAACAATGAAGCAGATTGTTTGAAGTGTTCATTACAGCTTCATCTTCCTCAGAAGAACTCCCATTATATCCTAGAAAAAATCCTAAAGACTAGCTATTTGAAGGTACCTAGTTATGGATCACAAGACTGAGTGCTGTACAACTGATACACTGCCAGTAAATTTCTCTCACCAGGAAATGAAAAAGATAAAATCTAGGGCTGGTAGTATAGCCCAGTGGTAGAGCTCTTTCCTAGCATTCAGGAGGCCCTGAGTTTGATTTCCAGCAGCATTCAAATCAACATCAACAAAAAGGACGTTAACTACCTATAGGGATCTTCAATTCAAAAACAAATTACAATAAGTTTGTTAGAGTGTTTTTGTTATTTGTAAAGTTTATCTTAATTTTTCCCTTGGTAACATATTAAAAACAGAAAACTCCAAGGGGAAAAATTATTAGCAAGAGAAAAAACATGCAGCTAGGGTATCTTTTGATACACAAATCTTAGAGACATACAGAACAAATCCAAACACTTCTGCACATTGTCTGGAGCATGTAAAACATACTGTCTCCATATATGAAGATGACAGGACTACATGAACACCAACCCACACTTAAATGAATGATCCCTGTTTTTACTTCTCATAGAGGGAGTGATCAGGATTCGTCTGTGTATGGGAACTCTGTGTTCTCACACAGCATGCTACAGAAAGTACAGACTCACAAGATCTTTCTGAAAGGTGGTGCAGGCTCATCGAACTCTGCTAAAAATGTTTGCAGCCCTTTATTTGTCTTTTATCTAACCATTTATCTTTAAGAAAATGGAGATGGGCATAAGATTAAACATGTTTCCATTACAATGTTATTTACAGTAGCAAATAATCTTGGCAACCCCTATAAATGAGAATGACATAAATATAATAAGGTAAAATGCACTGTGGCTACTCAGAAAGCAGCTGGGAAGAGGCATTCAGAGAGAACAAAATGCTATCTAGTGGGTACTGAAAACATGCAAGCTCCAAAACAGGGTAAATATCATGATCAAGTCTTTGCTCCTAGATTTTTGTCTCTGCATGTGTGCACATGTATGGCCTCAGCATTAGAGTAGGCAAAGACATGATGCTAGTGCATACTGCTTTACAATGAAATAACTGACAGTTTGAAAGTACCTTTTGCAAAATAGTTGTTTTTTACATTTTGTAATTTTCTAAAGAAAACAAATATAATCCAAGAAAACAGTGGAAGAAAGTGTAAATGCTCTGAAAAATAAATTTGGATAACTTCTTATTCAAGTGCTATATGGTTTCTGATAAATAGAATTACACAGCTCAGAATAATTAAAATGATTTTCTGTAAGAGGCTAACAAAGACCCTGCTTAGAGAAATGAAGAAACCGCTTCATGTCCCTACTCAGCAAGAGCTGCCACAAAATTATGAAGAAAGTTTCTCACCTCACCAGTCAGATCTGTTCCCAGGAAAACAGTCAAAGCATCCTCATAGGAATCAGAGATTTGCCAGGTGGTGGTGTGTGGCTTTAATGCTAGCACTCAGGAGGTAGTGGCCACGCAGATCTCTGAGTTCAAGACCAACCTGGTCTAAACAGGTAGTTCCAAGACAGCATGGACTACACAAAGAAACCCTGTCTCAAAAAACCAAAAACTAACAAAACAACAACAACAACAACAAATTAGAGACTTAGACAAGCTCTGACCATAGTAAAGCCAGTACCAAGATGGCCAGGAGCCCCACTGTGATCTTAGAAACAGTCATTTATATCTACAGAATTTGGATAATAGCATTGTTGATCCTAGACATAGTTTTTCAGCCAAAGTAATTATTCATTTCTCAGTGGCATCTTTATTTCAATAGCAAAAATTCATGGCATGTTTTTCAACAGTTCCAACATATTTAGTTCCTATAATCTACTACATCTCATGCTACAACTTTAAAACAGTGCTTTAAAAGTTATTTTCTACCTCCACTGAGGATGTAAGTAGAATTAAAGAGCTACTGTGATGCTGATTCCTTTGCATATGAAGCTATGACTCTAATTTCCTGAATAAACAAATATCAATCAGCAAATATTTACTGAGTATTTTCCTTGTCGCAAGAATCATGTCAAGTACTGAAAGAAAATTATGGCCAAATCATTCCCCAGATATATGCAAGATAAGGAAATTGTATTTTTCACAAACTTAGTCTAACAATAACTGCTGAATATTTATGAACATGAATAATTAGCTAGCCCTTCTACTCGTCTTGTTAGACTCTTCTCTAAATAACTGAAAATATTTCATTGCCTTGCAATGCAATTTTAGCAAGCAATTGGCGAAGCATTCATAATAAAGTACTTATCATTTTAAGTATTTTAGGTATGTATTCAGTGGCATTAAGCACATTCACATTGTTGCACATTGGTTGCCATTATTCATTACCAAAACACTTTCATCTTCCCAAGTACAAATGCATCTATTGAACAATAATTTCCCACTCCCTTTGTCTAGGTCACTTTTCCAATGCTATAAAGAGAACCATGACCACAACAACTCTTATAAAAGAAAACATCTAATTGGGGCTGGCTTACAGTTTCAGGGATTTAGTCCATTATCATCCTGATAGGGGAACACGGTCACAAAGAGGCAGACATGGTGCTGGAAAAGTAATTAAGAGTTCTACAACCAGATCCACAGGCAGCAAGGAAAGAGAGCCACTAGGCCTGGCTTGGGCATTTGAAAACTCAAAGCCCAGCCCCAGTGACACATTTCCTCCAAGAAGGCCACACCTACTCCTGCAAGGCCATACCTCCTAAGTCTTCTCAAGTAGTGCTGCTCTTTGATGACTAAGCATTCAAATATGAGCCTATGGAGGCCATTCTTATTCAAACTTCTCTTCCTGCATTTCCTCATGATCAGCAATCATTCTTCTGTTTGCAAATACTATGTCTCATGTAATGGAAATCAAATCATAGTTTTCCTTTTGTATCTGACTTATTTTCCTAACATATTGTCATGGTTCATCCATGTTTTGGTAGTTGTCATGATTTCATACCTTCTTAAATGTAAAATAACATAATAAACTATGCCATAGTTTGTTTATGCATTCCTCTATTGATGGATACTTAAATTGTTTCCCTTTAAGATATTGTGAGGATCCCACCCAACGTTCAGCTTCTGACTACAAACTTCTTAGGACATTTAAATAGCTGAGCACAAAAAGACTGGACATCAACTGTTACTATTAATTTGCTTAACCATTTTTCCATTCTTATTTGGGTCCCCAAACAGGTATCCTATGTTCGGAGTCAGCAGGAAGCAATTTTAAGAGAGCAATGTCCCATTCCCAAAAGGTGGGGTAGGTGATTTCCCCTTTCCTTTGATCATTTGATGGGTTATAGATGTTTGTTGTTATTTTGGGGAGTTGGTTACAAGTTGTTAAATGGTCTTGTTAAACAAAGTTTTAGAGGCTAGACCCAGGGAATTCTCACTTTTTGTTTTCTCTGTCCTTCTTTCTCTCCTATGTAGGGGAGAAAGACTTGAAAAGAAAAAAAGGGGGGAGTATAGACATCATAGAGGAATGCCAAGAAAAATGGATAGATTATTGAATATGCTCTTATATCCTTGTATAGTGATACAAAATTAAGATTATATTTGGCTACATTGGTATTGATCTTTGTATATTGATAGAAAAGACAAGGTTAACTCTTTTTGAGGTATTGTACCATGTAATGCTTAAAAATGCAATGTGACATTTTGGCCTTTTGATAGCAACTGTCACAAACTGTTTAGGATAATCAAGAAATGCAAACTAATAGTCATTCAAACATGTCATTTTGTTAGGTACTAGCATAGTTTATCACAGATGTTTTCTAGGTTAATCAGAAATCAAGTTGCTAAGAGACAAGCAACATTTTCTTATCCAAATATACGGAGATAGATAGGTGGTCTTCAAAAACCTCAAGAGATCTGTAGAATATGGCATTCAAAGATGTTTTCTTTTTTTTTTTTTTTTTTTTTTTGGTTTTTCGAGACAGGGTTTCTCTGTGTAGCCCTGGCTGTCCTGGACTCACTTTGTAGACCAGGCTGGCCTCGAACTCACAAAGATCCGCCTGCCTCTGCCTCCCAAGTGCTGGGATTAAAGGCGTGCGCCACCACTGCCCGGCTCAAAGATGTTTTCTTAACTTAAGATTTTTTTGATATTGAGACATGTCTGCTCCCGACAGCACCCCCCATTCTACTCCAATTAGATGATGAGCATCGAAGAATCTCCATTTGGAGATGGCTGCATTGGTTGCAAGCTTGTCACTGGGCAAGAGAAATCCCTCGCTTCAACTGTAGACAGAATGCTGTCTAAGAAGGACAAAATTTAGACAAAAAAGGTACGTCAACAGCCTACCTATGCCAAGACAGGGTAGGCAAGTCCTTCATAATTCCTGCTTTAGAATTAATATCTGTCAGAGATACTAGGCCAAAAGGCTGAAGATAGATGCTCCAATGTATTGAGAAAAACTGGGAACTGTACAGGAAGCCAGTTGGCTGTCATTTCTTAGTTTTAGAAGCTACTGGCTCTTCAGTTCCTGTTTATTTGGATATTGATAAATTTATAAGAAGGATAAATATATCTTAATAAATATTCAGGTCTCTGATATGGTTGAAAATAGATAATTATAGTATCACAGTTAAATTTTAAGTTGTTTAGGAATTAAAAGAATGTTCAAGGTCTAAGAAGATATTTTGAAGTTGGTAATGCAAGTTAGGATGGAAACTGAGTTAGGTATAGAACTTTAAACTCATTGAGATAGATAGATAGATAGATAGATAGATAGATAGATAGATAGACAGATAGATAGATAAATAGATAAATAGATAGACAGACAATAGAATATTAATATCAGTTGCCAAATATATATGGACTGGACATTGGGAATGTATGTTATACCTTATAATTTTCGTAATTGTGGCCTAATTGTTCTTATTGTTTGGTATTGTATTTATCATTATATAAAAAGAGAGCCTTTTATTGGACTAAAAGGAGGAGCTGGTGGGGGGAAATAGATACACCTTACATTAAAAAAAAAGCAGATAAGAGGTTGAGGGGGAAGAGAGTAGGAGGGTGGACCTGGGAGGGGGAGGAAGGAGGGGACTATGATTGAGATGTAACTTGAAGAAATAAATAAATATTAAAAAAATAAAAAAAGAAAGAAACTTTAAGAAAAAAAGATATTGTGAGGCCTGCTGTGGTAAGAATTTTTATAAAATATCAATTTGGTACTTTCAATTTTGGGGAGTATTTACTCAGAAATTAAACTCCTAGATGAATTTTTTTAAAACTGTGACTTTCACTAACATATCTTTTATTAATCATCATCGAATCCAGTCTTCATGTTACATTTTTTTTATTAAATACTTTATTTTTTTTCTTCAAGTTACATCTCAGTCACAAACCCCTCCCTATTCCCCCTTCCTATCCCGCCCTTCCACCCTCTTCCCCCCAGAAGTTTCCCCTTTCAGTCCAACATATGGTTCCTTCTCTTATAGCAGTAAGTATTATAAAAAACAACAGATGTAAATATGCCACATTTGTGAGAGTTAAATGGCCCAGTATACCTTCCCAATGTCCAGTTTATATACATTTGGCCCCTGACTTTAACATTCTACTATCTAACCATCTCCATGAGTTTAAAGGTCTATATCTGACTCAACATTCATACTAACTTGCAACACACTTTTAAGAGTATCTTCTTAGATCTATAACACCCTCTTGATTCCTAAACAACTCAAAATTTAACTATGAGACTCTAGCTGTCTATTCTTCAACCACCTCAGAGACCTGAGAGGGATAAATATATCTGCTTATATAGGAAGTGCAAGGCCTGCAGCTTCCAAAACTAAGAAAGGACATACCAATGACTGCCTGGACAGTTCCCATTTTCTCTCCATACATTCCTGCATCAGTGTTACATTTTTTAACAGCATAAGAGTTATTTTATTCTTTCATTGCACCATTTAAAAACCTAAGCAAAGAATGAAAGTGCTGCTTAGAAAGCTACAACTTAAGCTAGGCCTCCCAATAACATCATTCTTAGCCACCTTTTCTTTAGTGATGCCATTCATAAACATTCTTCTTGTTTCCTGGTCTCTTCTAGCTTCTGCCCTTGAGTGTCAAACATCAGGGCACATAAGTGAGAAACTTTTTCCCTTTTACCCTGTATGTTCCATTCCAACTATCAACACATTCTTATCTCCAACTTCCAGAGAACACACATATTTTCATAACATCACAGAAGCTCACAATTTTGCTATTAAAACAATAGTCACTTAATAGGAATAATTCCAGTCAAGTGGAACAAAGACATAGTGATGTGCTTCAAACCAAACTGGGATTCTCTTCCTAACAAAATGCTTGTTTTCTTACCATCCTAAAATTGCATGCAGCACAATCAGCTCACAGTACAGATGGTACAACCTGTTATATGGTATTGTCTAAAAAACATCCTTCTTAGAAATGAGGATCCTTCTACTAATTTTAAACTACATAAGGTAATTCATCTCCATTATTCATGGACATATATTCTAGAGCTAAAAAGTCACCATTCTTCAAACTATTCACTGTAAATTACTGACCACTTGAGAACAGAGATACAGTTCCTATTGAAAAGAAAGAGTTATTGTACTTTGCATGTGATTCACAAATTTAGGACACCCATGGCAGGATGAAGTTATTAAAGTCTTTCTCACAAAGCAAAGAGCATAATAACTCAGTGCCACCTTCATCAAAGCTGCTGAGTTATAGAGTTTATGATGGGTAATTGCCCTTCAAGTAAAGTATGTGGGCAGTCTCTTACTATAAATTTTTATTTTTAATACATAAATTTCCACACTTTGTTCACAACAATTTAAAATAAGCTGAATTAGGTCATTAAATCATAAAAGGAAATTACTTCATATCTGTTCACTTCTCATCTGAGACATCAAGAATATGCTTTGATTACCATCCAGTCCTGTCACTAGAGGAAATCCACTGGAGCTGTATAAGTGCAAATTAGCTGAAATAGGACATCCCTCAAGTGTTTCTATAGTGAGAAAATACTAAAGACTTTATTTTGCAAATGTCACATGATTATAGTTCTTAGACTAAAAACTGTCTTGGTTACTTTCGTACTGCTGTAACAAGATATAATTCCCAAGACCACTTACAGAAGACAGAGTTTGAGTTTCATGGTTTCAGAGGGTTAGAGTCCATGCTGACGAAGAAAAGACAGGGAACAGAGAAGATCTTGCATCTTGATTTGCAAGTAAGAGACAGGGAGGGAGACAGAGAAAGAGAGAGAGGGAGGGGGTGCAATGGAAATGGTGCCAGTCTTTTGAAAGCCTAAAGCCATGTCACCAGTGACACACCTCCTCCAAACAAGGCCATACCTTCTAATCCTTCCCAAATAGTTCTACTAAGTGAGGACTTAATATTCAAATATATGACCCTATGGAGGCCATTCTCATTCAAATCACCACAAAAACAAATGTCTATATTTCTGTTAAGTCTCCTAACCATGACAATAACCACACAGAATATCTATCATATAGATACTATTTAATAAACCCTAACTAATACACTATATAAACTAAAGTGCTGAATTATTAAAGAGCTCAGAATCCTTAAATAGAGGCTGTAAATAAAGACAGAAAATACCCAAATTTTCTTAGAGTATTTTTTTAACTTTGTGCTTTTTAATCTCGGGAAAGTCTTATAATTGAATGGAGAGTACATTCATTCAGCAAGGATCCCATAGCTTTTCAGGCACCACTGGGGCTCCTTCACAGACATAAGGCTAACAATGGCCTTGTTCATGCTCGGGGTGAACAGTTAAACTTCAGAGTGGTATATTTTCTACACCTTTATATCAAGGTTCAGAAATCTGCTCCAACCAAGGCCAGTGCCCACTTATGAAAACTTGAAGTTACATAGGAGAGTAGTACCTCTATTTGGAACATAACCAGAATGAAGTCTGTGACAGGGGTCTGACAGAGCCTCAAAATACAAATGTCAAGAGCTATATCTCTCCCTCTTTTGCCAACTAACAACATCAACCTACCTTGGCTGATAAAAACATGTATTGTGGAACTATTTGGGGAGAATGAATAAAAGATTAATGGGGAAGCCTTTGTCCACAGCTTCCCTCCGTTCCACTGACTTCTTGGCTATCTGAGATGGCTATGTGTGAAATTTCATCATTATGCCTCCAGAACAGTGACCATCAGCCTTAATTTATAAGTATCACATGGACAGAATAATCCTTCCAGTGCTGCTTTGAAAGGTCTCCTGAACCCCTCAGTGGTATTTCTGCTGTGCCTACTGCTCCTGTTCTTACCCCCATCTTTCTGCCCTCATGATGTGGATACAGACAGAATTCCTGCCAGGTGGCCTTATCCTCCTGTGTCCTTATAATTTAACTAGTCCTCCACAAATCTACCACAATGTTCTTCTAAATTCCAAAATCTAAATGCTTTTGAGCAGTTTGTACTTGCTTATAGCAGAAGTCCTCAAACTTACCTCATGGGCTTGTTAGTACAAATGCTGAGGAAGTTTTCTTTTCTCCTTTTAAGTTACACTAGATGGCGCCCAGGAATCTGCATTTCCTTCAGTTCCTAGATACTGGTATCTGTTGGGCTAGAAGCAATGCTTTTTTTTTCCTACCTACTGTTATACATTAAAATAACTTGGAGGAGTTTATAAATTCTCTTCCTCTTCCTCTTTTTTCTTAACTCATTAAGAAACTCTGGCTTCCAGCAGTATGGAGAACAACTGGCACAAAATTTGAAACTCTCAGTAGGTCACAGTCTCAGGACCATGAAAGGCTCTACCTATGTTCATGTATTTGTTCCACCTAAGGAACCCTAGTTAACGAATGAAAAGCATCTCTGCTCATTGGTCTTCAATTGGGGTTTCTCTTGCTGTGACAAAACACCATGACCAAAAAGCAAGTTGGGGAGGAAAAGGGCTTATTTGGCTTCCAATTCTACATCTTGGTTCATCATCAAAGTCAGGACAGAAGCTCAAACAGAGCAGGAATCTGGAGACAGGAGCTGAGGCAGAGGACACTACGGGTGCTGCTTACTGGTTTGCTTTCTCTGGCTTGCTCAGCCTGCTTTCTTATAGAATCCAGGACCACTGGTCCAGGGACGGCAACTCCCATTATGAGCTGGGCCCTCCTCCATCAATCACTAATTAAGAAAATGCCCTACAGCTGGACCTTATGGAGGCATTTTCTAAATCGAGGTCCTCTTCTTTCAGATAACTCTAGCTTATAGCAAGTTGACATGAGACTAACCAACATGCCATCTTTGTTATTTTTAATATTTTCTTTAATTTTAATTCTATGTATGTGGGTCTGAGTATATGTATGTGTGTGCACCACATGCATGCAGGTGGCTGCAGATGCCAGAAGATGTGTCAGGTCCTGGAATGCAATTACCTGTGGATATGAACTAAGTGGACTGGGTGCTGGGAACTGAACCTGGGCTCTGCAGGTGAATCAAGAGATCTTAAACAGTGTGCCATCTCTCTAGCCTCCCACCCCACCCTGCTCATCGTTCAAAAAGGTGCATTCATTCCTGAATGAATTTGTGAAGATTAAATGAGATACTTAATACATTGTAAATGTTAAACAAGTGGTACGCACAGTCTTGTTAAGGTACATTTCAGCCTATCTTTTCACTTTTTGTTTTGTTTTGTTTTTCTGTTTTTTTTGAGCCAGGGTTTCTCTGTATATCCATGGCTGTCCTGGACTTTGGAGAACAGGCTGGCCTTAAACTCACAGAGATGTGCCGGCCTCTGCCTCCTAAGTGCTGGGATGAAAGGCGTGGGCTACCACACCAGGCAATTACAGACAGCTGTGAACTGCCATGTGGGTACTGGGATTTGAACCCAGGTCCTTTGGAAGAACAGCCAGTGCTCTTAACCTCTGAGCCATCTCTCCAGTCCCTTTTTAGTTATTTAACACACACATATATATATGGCTCAGCATCATAGTAGAAGTTATATACTGCACTGAGAATGTATGCTTAAAGACAACAAGCAAGATACCTGCCCTGAGAAAGTCAACTGCACAGCAACAATCATATAACAAGCCAAGAAATAGGAAAAGTTAAGTATTTCTTAATAAATAATGGCCAGGGAGAAAGAAGAACTGTTGATGGTCCTCACAATGGCATCTAAAGCATAAGATCTGTGGTTTACAGAGAGGAGAAGTGCAGGAAGCATGGTCCCTGTGGCAGCAAGGGCTTGACTGGTGATGTTTTGTCAGAAAAGAGTTTAGGTGTTCTATACAGTGGGATATGCCTGGAACTTTACTGTTTACCCAGAGAAAGAAGAAGGTTGTCAAGCAAGAGTGGAGAGCAGTAGGACAGATTATGGGAATCCTGAAGCAGGAGCAAAGGTGACCATTCACATGCTACAGCAATCAGGTCTATAGCAGGCAGTCACCCTGTCCTGCAGTGTTCCTCCCCAGCCAGCAGTGCTCCTCCCCAGCCAGCAGTGTTCCTCCCCAGCCAGCAGTGCTCCTCCCCAGCCAGCAGTGCTCCTCCCCAGCCAGCAATGCTCCTCCCCAGCCAGCAGTGCTCCTCCCCAGCCAGCCGTGCTCCTCCCCAGCAGTCCCTGCTTTATCCAGCTTCCCCACTGGATCCGAGGGGAGCATCCTTCACATAGCTCACTGCAGATCCCCAGAGGCATCTGAGGACTTTTTACAAGGGAGTTCATCGTACAGAGAGGCAGTTTTGAAAGAATCCGTTTCTAGATGTTCAGAATTCATTTCTATTCATCCCTAAATCTTAACAGCCTGGCAGACTCTGGAAGCTACAAAATTCTCCTTCCTTTCCCAGTCTTCAGGCTCTGTTTACCAGGGAACTCATGGGAGACAAATTTCAGAAGCCTAAGTAAAGGGGCGACTCCAAACAATGAAACACCTTCCTTTACACCTCACTTGAGTTTTAAACTTTATTTTCAAGGAAAGTAAAGTTGGAAGCCTGTGACAATCATTTAGGATGACTTCTAGCGCTTGTGTGTTAGAACACTGAAAAACATTTGAATAACACTTATCCCTTAAGGGGATTGGAGATCTCTGGGATACAATCATACCACAAATTCTTTGTTACCTAAAAATTAGATTTAACTTGGTATCTTCCATTGATTTACTAAATATGGCAACTCTATCTCTGTTTTCAAGCACCACAGATCAGGAAGCCAATCCTGATCATGACAACAAATTGACATTCACTTCATAAGGAACACAAATCAATAAACACATTGCCCGAGATTGCATTGAACAGAATGGCTTCCTTTTTATTGGAATCCCCTCTTTCCCACTTTAGCCCTTTGTACTCTGGTGTATAAAGTCACACCCTGGCATAAGACTTTCCAGAAATGTTTCCAACATGGAGAAAGTAAAAGTCATACTGTCAACTAAAAGATAAATATCTGGAAATGAAGGCCCATTGGAATCTCAAACGTCATCGCCATCAATAGCATGCCTACTAGAAGACAGTCTTAAAAAGAAGGAGTTGTCACAATAGTCCAATTAAGAACAAAACAAAAAACTAACTGAAAAGGACAAAAACATACCAATGTGATGCCCATGCTAATCTCACCAGCAATGAGAGAGACAGGGCAGAACGTGCTCCAAAATGACAGAGCTTGATTCTGGCTCTCCATTCCTGTAACTGGAGAACTTGATGTTGACTTTCGACATACTACTATGTGTGTGATGCTATTTTATGTTTAATATTATGTTCAGGGAATGGGGTGGTGGGGTGCAACTTCTCACTTCTCAACGAATACAGGATTTTCCCCCTTCAAATATCTTTCCTAAGAGTTGGATGAATTGTTTTTCTTTTTCATAGTTGGCAATCATATCCATTATTTGTATCTACTTCAAACACATTTTGCAGTAAAGGATTTAAAAAATGTCCTTTTCCTCTGGAGAATAAACAAAGGGTAAAACAAATAAAAAAAAGACTTTATATAATCTTTTCATTTCAGACTCTGGTTCCTTCCTGCTATGAACTTCATACCAAAGCCCTGCTGTACTGTGCTACAGAGAGAGGCTCTTACAGCCTAGAAAGAGCAAGCCCATCTTTGGTGTAAATGCTCTGGAGGTCTGAAGAATTACTTTATCTTTGAAGAAAACACAGTGTGTTCTGGAGGAACTCAAGTTTGAAATTTCCAAATACTGAGATCTTACAGAGGTCAACTTCACAAACAGGATGTAATGGCAACTTGCCTCTCCTTAGTTCAACACTTCAAGCTTGGAGCTGGCAGTTAGGATTAGGCAGCCAGCAAAAACAGGTTCTCCAGCTCCAGAGCCAAGCTCAGCCACTTAGCCTCATGACCTTGTCCAAGCAAATTTCTTTAGCATTTGTCGTCTCCTCTAATGAGGGGCATGATAATAAAAGGACCATTAGGGGATCATAGACACTGAAAAGGTATTGTCCCTAGAGCAATGCCAGCCACACATCACAGAAATATGACTACATTAGGATTTAATAATGTGTCCAGACTTAGTCTATGAATACAAGTCTCTGTAGCTACTAGCTAACCTCACTTATTTTTCTTGGCACGTGTAACAAAGGTCAAGTTTTCAAAGAAAAATGTTATTTTGTCTTTTATTTCCAATCAAATCTCAGAGCTTGAAAAAAGTTAAGTATTTTACAAATACAGGCTGACTGGGAGCAGCACAAGTGGTACAAATCGTGCAGTGGGATCAAGGTTCTGGTCCAGTTAGACCATGAGTGCACGTTGGCATAATTAAGGTTTCTTTCCCATTGCCTGTAGAATGAAAAACGTGCACACTGAATGACTAATATTTCTTAAGAAACTAAGATTCTGATTTCATAACCCTTAACATTGATGTTGGACCTGTCAGAAACAAATTCAGTAAATCTTACCAAAGAACTTTCCCGTGGCAAGCTTCCTTGACGTTCTAGTTCCACATGCTTTCTATGTTATAATAAATATACATCACCCCATACTCTGAACAGTTCCTCTCTGGTAGGTCATAAAATAAGATAATCTCAATGCAAAAGAAATGAAGAAATATGAAAAGCCTGGTGAACCAGGCAGGGAAAACTGTCTATGTGCATGGTATGCAGTTTTTATCCACATTAGCAAAAGTTATATTTTAATGGCAGCTCTAGTCGACTTTGTAGAGACCTCAGAGTAGAGCTTCTAAACCAGGAGCAATGTTGCTCCTCTGTCCTTCAGAGACACCTGGGAGAGTCGGAGTCATTATGTTATCTGAGTTGAGGAAGCATGCTGGCATCTACTGGGAATGAGTCTGGGACCTGACAAACGCTGTGGATGTTCAATGTGTGTGCCCAAGGGAGGTGTGTACTCCTGGGGAGCACCACCTCCCAGTGTGCGATTCAGAATTCCAGTTGTTAGAGCTGTATGGGAAGAAGACGGCTGTCCTGCCCCTCAGTCCAAACAAACAATCATCTTGAATAAGCCTTGGAGCACATCCTACTCACCTTGGACATGGTCCACTCACTGCATAGCTGATGAACCTCTTCACCTGTCTCTGAACCTAAAACTCAACTCTACAGATACAATTCTACATTTGAAAATGAAATTTTTGCTTCATTTGGAATGTTGCCGAGAGTTCATTGTGAAAATGTCCTGTGACCAACAATAATAGTTCAGGGTATCCCCATGGTCACTAAAACAAAGACCATTGATCTTCATGCATAGCTAGCTAGCTGTCACATCCACTGTTACCTTTTCTAAAAATATGCTCTGCGGTGCTTCACTATGCCTTCCTCCAGTGTACTCTCAGCTAAACATTTACATACTGAAGTTCTCACTACTTCATTATAAGCTGCTTATATTACTCTTTTGTGATATATTTTGGCATTATATGTTTTGAATTTACACAGGTAAATAGGTTATATTATATATGGATTGCATTTCTTGGTGGCCAAAAAGGCACTCTAAAGCATATGCTACTTTAAAAATAAAGCATATGTATCGAAGAGATGGTTCATTGGAAAAGAACATGTGTTGCTCCTGAAGAGGACCCAGGTTCAATTCCCAACACCCACATGACAGTTTACAGCTGTCTGTAACTCCAGTTCCAGAGGATCCAGTACTTTCATCTGGCCTCCAAAGTAACCAGGCATGTACACAATGCTCTCACACACATGCAGGCAAAACACTCATACATTTCAAATAAAAATAAGATAAGTATGTATTTTAGATGAGGCACTTATATGCTCCCCTGGAGTTGACAACCTTTGCTTTACAGATTCCCTGCCTCGGTTCCTTCACTTTGTGGAGATCAGCTGCAAACTCAGAGAAGAGCCCATTAGGACTACTGGTGTCAAGTCTGGGTGTCTCCACAAGAAGTCATTCTTTCTTGTATCTGTGAAATCATTAAATCGCTGAGTACAAGGGACTACCCAATTCAAATCCATACAAAGTCCCACCTCCAAACAGAAACTTGACTTGCATGCATCTACATATAGGATATTACCATTGGAACCACAACAAGGACAAACAATTCACCAGAAAATTAAGCTTTGAATTTTGCTTGTTTGTCTATGCAATCCTCCATCATGGAAGACAAACTCAATGGAAATGGGAGTGAGTCACTGCAGAGGTCTAATTTGGCAAAGATTAAATCACCGCAGGTCTAGAGTTTCCTTTGGAATACAACGCCACAGACCAGACTTTAGAAGGGAAACAATAATCGTCTAGAAGAGAAGTCCCATGCCTCATTTTATCCATTCACGTGGGGTCCAGTTTTCATTTCATTCTAAGTACCAGGGAGACCAAAAGCCAGTTCTGATTACTCTGATTCCTTAATGTGATTTTTGGTAATAGTACAATCTCCTTCCTGAAACTTTCATTTTTCCCTCCTGTTTACTTGTTAGGCAAACATTAATTGACTGTTTCTCATTTAAAATACCATACAGAATCCTCAAGGGAATTATAAAGTAGAAGACAATCTGTCTGCCTTTGACAATGTTACTGCCTAGGAAGGAGACAGAACAAATATAAACATATAAACACAAGTACAGGGCAAAATCAAGGAAACTGCTGAAGAGCAATGTGCAAGTAGTAAGGGTCACAAACCAAGGCTTAGAAAAGAAGGCTTGCAGGGACTGGTTAAAGGTGGTTCTCTGGGTCTCCTTTTTAATTTTCTGTGATGCAGGTGTTCTCCAGTGAACTTTTTCTATCTGCTGTGGGGGAGGGGGTGCCCCAGGAAGTGCTCACTGGAAATCTAGACTGCTTACCTCCAAGTTCATAAAATGTCATTGAAGTGTGAATTCACAAGGGGCATAGTTCTGCCTGAAGGAGAAATGACAGTTGGTGAGCTCAAGGCAGACAGAAATTTGGCAAGGGACCTTTCTTTGATACTATCACAGAAGAAAAATAAAGAGAACCTCCCCATGCCAGTCTCTAATGTCGCTAAACAAAGTTTCTCCTTATTTTTCCACCTATAATAATGGAAAACAGTAATTTCAATGACCTCCTTCTTTCAGGAAAATTGAAAAGGGGATTAAGCCAGTAAGCCTTCCATTTCAGGGGTGGACACCATCACATAATAGCACAGGTCCTGGAAAGAATGGTGGCATTTTGGTTTCTTTTTTAATCAAACATGGAACACTGTCCTCTCCGTTGAAGGGCTGTTGTATTTTACTCACAGATTCCTTCTGGGACAAGAAGCAAGATTTAGGTGAATTTTTAAATTCTCTAATAGAGAATCTCTTAAGCACCTGCATTTTTCTCCTCTAAACATCTACTTTTGTAATGGTTTTTCACTGTCTTGAGTTTCATTAATTCATTTGATAATTACTCAGCACCTGCTAAACTTGTACAATTCACACTCCCATTTAAGCCTCTATTCTAGGGGACACACAGAAAGCAGGAAGGAAGTGAGTTATATGGCTGATTGAAAATGATTAAGTTTATTTATTCATTTCATATTTGATCTTAGCCCCTGCCTCTCCCATCCTCTGGGTCCTGCCCTCCTGCCCTCTTCCCCCAGTCACCTTCTCCTCAGACAAGGAGAGTCCCTCCCCTCTCCCATCCTATACCATCCCACTCCAGCACATTGAGTCACATCAGGACTGAGACAAGCACATACTCTTCACTGAAATCATGCACCACAGCCCTGTTAGGCAGAAGTGATGGAAAGGCAGGCATCAGCGTCCATGTTAGAGATAGCCCATACTCAACTGCTAATGGACCCACATGTTGACCAAGCTGCCCATATGTGTAGGGGGCCTAGGTCCATCCAGTTCATGCATGCTCTTTGATTGGTGCTTTATTCTCCGTGAGTCCTATGGGCCTAGGTTAGTTGACTCTGTTGCTCTTCTTGTGGAGTTCTTGTCCCCTCTAGTCTTTCTATCCTTCCCCCCATTCCTCCACCAGACACCTCATGCTCTGCCTAATGTTTGGTAGTGACTCACAGCCTCTGTTTGGATCCTCTGCTGCATGGAGGTTCTCCGAGGACAGTTATGCGATGTTCCTATCTGTAACCATGGCAGAGTACTGTTAGTAGTTATAGGGGTTGGCTCTGTCCCTTGGAATAGGTCTCAAGTTGGGCCTGTCCTCAGTTGGACATTCCCTCAATTTCTGGTATATCTTTATCCCTGCACTTCTTGTGTACAGGGTAGCTTTTGAGTTGAAGGTTTTGTGGGTGGGTTGGTGATCCCCTCCCTCCTGTAGAAGATCTACCTAGCTAGAAGGAAGCCACATTGGTGTCCATATCTCCCGCTGCTAGGAGTATGAGACTAGTTTTTATTGATGCATAGTAATTTTGTAAAAGGACAATTTCAAGTAAGAGGCCCCACATACAGAAAACTATGCACAATCAAAATACCACCTTTCCCAAATAAGCATATTCAAGATTCCTACAAGAACACATTAGAAAACAGAAGTGGTCCTTCCCAGAATTTACAAACAAACCAAAACATTCTCGAAAATCTCTTAAATGACTTATTATAACCTTAATAAGAAGTGTGGAATACACAAACATAATTGAATGTTAGTATGGTCTACAAATGTACAATGGGAACAGTGTAAAAGACATGTAACTTCATAAGGTGGTCGCACTCAAGAACTTCTGGAGATGCGGTACAGCTATATGAATGCTAAGTAATGTGACATGAGGTTAAAAAAATGATTAGGAGTGTTAATCAGTTTTTGTCTGAATGTTTAGCTTTGGAGATAGACAGAAATTCATAAAATAACACAGACTTCTCAACTCATGCAAAATACAAAATTGTAGTTACAAGAGAGATCCTACCATTCCATAAAGCTTACTTAGCTTCCGAGCCTTGACAGGAGGTTTGCTGTCTCCACACATGGAATATGGCAAACTGGGTTCCCTTCTGTACTGTCACAATAAATGGCAATCAAATACAATATAAAATAAAAATTGTACATGTTGTACATGCTTATTGACCCAACAATTTAAAGTTATAACAAAGAAATGGAAATTCATAGAAATGTTTTTGTTGAAAATATTATCAATAGAGACAAGTAGGTCAGGGGGTGAGCCCCTCAAGACCCTGGGTTCAACTCACAAGAGCCAGGACATCAGACCCTAGGTCCTAAGTATAGGGCTAGGAGAAATGCACAGTTAAACATAGAATTATGGTCCTCACCCCTGGGGAATAGAACAGCATTCCAGATGTATCAATCAATTCCCATTGAAACTGAAATCTTGAAATCCTGCCATTCAAAACTGTCATTTCCTTGAAACCATAGCTACCAAGGCATATAACAATTATCTAAGAAGACATCCTTAAGGCTGAATCAAATGAGACTGTAAATAATGCAAGGTTTATGATATATTGATTTATGAAATCAAATGTGGATTCAACCCGGTCTGTTCCAAGTGAAGATGAACCCCAAACTGACAGTTTATTTTCAACAAAATAACATCCATCACATAAATTGATGTAATTGCTCACATTTTCTTCTATAGTGCTGCTGACATTTAACTTGCAAATGTGCTTCGCTTTATAGCTTTGTAAGTGCTGGAAGCTAAGGCATTTACTTCGAGTTTGAACATATTTAAGACACATTTTGACAAATGTAATTAAGTCAAACTTGAGGAAAGTATATTTTTCCTTTTGAAAGAGGTCTGTATGTTTCACAGGTTTGATGACCATATGGGCGTCTCCTGATCTGCATAAGCAGCAGAGCATATAATTGTGATGAAAATCAAATGATGGTCTCCCGCTTCTCTGCCTTGGTAGACAGAAGCAGAAAAGCACAAGACAGGTGTTATCACACTCAAAGCAAAGCCATGAGCTTTTGTGAGCCTCAGTCTCCTCTTCCCCAGGATAGGCAGCATGGGTTACATTGCAAGCTAGATGGTATACTTCCGGTATGCTAGTACCTCTAATGTGCTCAAAGTAACTAGCAATGTGTCAGGCGTTTCATATGCATATTTTACATGAATCACCTCAAGGAATAATTGTAAATGTCAAACTAAATGAAGTATACAGAACAGTCTTGTCTTAGATATGAAGAGGGGTTTTGGGTGTGGTCAAGTCCTAGAGCTGGTGAGTGGTACAACCAAGCCACCCCTCACTGTCTAATGCCAGAGGAAATTTCCCCAAGAAACAGGAGTAATTACTATGACTGTAAGGTCCAGAGTTTATTAGGATGAAAACAAAATGAACGTTTCTTCATTAAAACCTAGATTTTCATGGAGCTGGAGGGATGATGGCTCAGGGGTTAAGAACACTTGATACACTTGATGCTCTCCCAGAGGAACTGGATTCTGTTCCCAGCACCCATGTCAGGCAGCTCACAAACACCTGTAACTTCTGCTCCAGGATATCCAGCGAGTACTCTGGTCTCCGCAGCCACCTGCATGTATATGGTACATATACACATCCTCAGACACACATGCATACACATAAAGTAGGAAATGGAAAAAAAATCTTTAAACCTCATCTATACCCTTCTATACTCTGAAGGAGCCTCAAAGTCACTGGGACTAGAAACTTCTACAACCCTGTCTTCCAGTTGGCAGTAGGCTTCTACTTTACAACATCTGGGATAACCAGAGTAACTTTAGTTTGAAACATTTCAAAATTCCAGGCAGCATTGCAAACATCAATTTCCTCTTCTGAGGAAATTCTGCAGAGACTCTGACGGTCCCTCCCCCATCTTTCCGCCCTTTGTGAGCCAGCGGAAAATGCTAGGCTAAGCCACCAGGCATGCAGAAGAAATGCTTAGAAGAAGGAGCCAACAATATCACCAAGTATGTGAATGGGAGAAAAACTGCTTGGTAAACATTACAAGGTTAATGAACTTAAACCCCAGGAGGGCAGAGCTTATGGAATTGGCAGAATTTAAGGAATACTGCATCGTAGTCTTCCCAAACTAGGTGTTTTGTTGGCTGAGAATTTAGTACTAATGACAAAGGACTTCAATTTCATTCCCACCAGCAAATGGGGTTGTTTTCATTTTGAAAAAGCAACTAAAGTGACTTAAAAGAAGTATAAATTTTAAAAATGAAAAAGTTTATTAGGTGTTATCCTCTCAATCTTTGCCAAACTCTAGACCCTGGAATCAAGTATCCACTGTATTGAAAAATAAACATTGTAAAATGCCATAGAACCTCCCTCTCTCAACTTCTCCGGAAAGAATTTAAAAGATCCAGCAGGATTTTATGACTCTCAATAGGTTTAACCAAAACTTTGTGTTTTTTCCCAACACAAAGAAACCTTCAAATGACTCTAATGCACCAAAACACTATACTTTATGACATAGAACGCTAGAAGAACAGGCTTAAATGCAAATACAAGCCCTTTGAGATCCAATACCAGTATTACTGCCTTTAAACAAACAAACAAACAAAAACCTAGAGAGACATTATCAAAGCTATTTTCATAGACAATAGCATGAAAAAAATTATATACTACTATTAAAGCTCAGGAATCCACTGGAACAGATAATATTAATGGCAATAATGGTCATTACCATTGCAATATCATAGAAGGAATTGTCCGCAGAATCATGGAGACAGCCATCTCTGTCCTCTACATTAGAGTAGACTTGGTGCTTACTCTTGCCTCACACCTGTTTTAGTCCAAATACAAAGGACTTCATTTATTCAGTTGACAAGTTGGACAGAATGACACAGGCCCCCAAGCCAAAACTGTGAATTCAAACCCTGGCCCTTGGTCTTGGTACCTATGTGAACTTGAGCAAATTATATTAGCCTCTCAGCGCTTCATTCTCACTATTTGTAAAAGGAACCAATGATGTCTACTTCATAAGGCAGCTGTGAGAATTAATTAAAAAGTGTTAGAGATATGTGGCATGCTTAGATGTGCTGTTGTTAGATATTAGTCAACCTCAGAGATGATGCACAGAGATAAGGCACAGAGAGCCTACATCACTTCCCTAAGTCACACTGCTGGTAAATGTTGAAACTTGAGTTTGAACCCAGGCAGAGTGACTCCAAAGCCTTAATCACCACGAAAAAAAAAGCACCTGGGTTTTTGAAAAATATATGTTCCCCCCTTTTATAGGTGGGAAATAAAGAAAGTCAACTAAGGCTACTGATTCTGGTGGCTATGGTGTCCCCGAATTGTCAAACCTTCTACACAGTGTAGAGATCACACTGAAAATCAGGAGCACTCTAGGTGTGCTGTGAATGTCATTTCCTAGGGAGAAAGAATAAATATACAAACATTCTAACTTGAAGAAACAATAGACAATTGCCAAAAACAAAAAAACATTTTTAAATAGTCTTAACCGGCTCCAGGCACAAATGCATCTTTATAAAATGGCCTGGCAGAACTGCCCTCAACCCCAGGCCCATGATTCTTTATTGAAGGCACCTTCTTTCCCACATTTGTGCTACCACTGCTTGAGGCACTGTTATGACATCTTACTGTTTAGATTCTGATAGGAAAATATGTAAGACAGATTTCCTGAAGAGTGTGGAAGAACAGTGAAGACTGCCAATAAAGATTTATAAACATTTGGTTTATTATTATTTTCATACAAATCTTTCATTCCTTTCTAGTTTTAGCAACAAGGTATCTTAGAGCTGGAGAGGTAGTTCAGTGGTTAGAAGCATGTGTTGCTCTTGGAGAGCACCTAAATTGGGCAGCTTACAACTAACAGTAACTCAACTCCAGTGTATCCAACTCTTCTAGGCTCCTTGGATATCTGTACTCACATGCACACCCACACAGACAACATACACATAATTCAAAAGAAATGAAGACAGTGTGCAACTAGGCTTGAAATCTGAGACTCATATTCCTAGTAACAGCCATGCAATATGATAAAAAAGAAGAAATGTATTTGTGCAATAGCAGTGAAACCTGAAATTCATTGTTTGTTTTTGCTATATTTTATAATAAGCAGGATTAAAGGCTTTGGTTGTTTTCCTTTAGTGAAAATCTCCATGCAGCAATAATAAAGGAGCAAATTAATGAAAGAGAAGCAAATTAAAGCCTTCTTAAAAACAGCACAGAACTATTTGGAATGAAGGAGCTTGGCTATGAAAGCTTTTTAGTTGATAACAAAACAGTCACTTTTCTAAGGCAAAAGTCAAGTATCCAATTTCTATTCACTAAATCGGAATGAGTTTCTACACAGCGTGTCTCTTGGTGTGATCTCTGTGTCACTCTGTCAAAAACAGAAAACAGTTTAACTTTTAAACTGGCCAGCCAAGTGCACAAGGAAACAGCATACCTAGCTTCACGTCAAATAAAGACTTCCTTAATGCCAGAACAGGAGGCCACATGAAGAGAAGCAAAATGGGATATCTTCATTCCAAAGCTGAGTAAATTTACATAAAAGCACTTACATATTCTCCAACATCAAGAGATGAAGGCTTATCTAATTCATCCTGTACTATTGAAAAACACACACACACACACACACACACACACACACACACACTCATGCAAACACCACAGAATATTAATGAGATTTAATTCTAAGACGAACAGAGTTTTTAATCAAAATCAACCAAGGCAAGCACACCTCATGACATAAAGGCCATCCATAAACCTTCCCGGGTGTTTAGCAGAGATGGTCAGTCACAAAAGGCAAAGAAGTGAACAGAGGACAGACAACAAGCAGGGAAAGGTTAAACCAGCAAGATTATGCACATAGAAAAAAAATCCACATAAGAAATAAACATGTGAACCACATATTTTGCCAGTGACATCAGTATAACAATTGAATGTACTATTAAAATTAGGAAGAAAATTAATTGGTTCATTTATTCTTTTTCTTGGCTAGACCTCTTATTTATACCAATTTAAAATGAAAATTAATAGGACTTACAGAACTCTAAAATAATAATGAACATTCAGAATTCCACATGTAATTTTATAAAGTATTTCAAGTATTTTGTCCTGTGCCATATGCCATGTCACATTGCTCCTGTGACTAATTCAATTCATTTACTTCATGAGTAGCGCATTATTTTGCCATGTTTGTGATTATACCTTCTCACATGTATGTTGCATTGTGGTGATAGGGTTTAAGTTGTGCCCCCTAAATCAATGGTAAAGTGTTAACTTCCAGGCCTAGTGAATAATGGGACTTAGAAATGGGGTCTGTGCAGATCAGCAAGTTAAGAACATTGGTCATTAGGGTGGTCCATATCCAAGATGAAGGGGGAACTTGAACAAAGAGGAAGACATGAGAGAAGAATAACAACAAAGATGTGGAGAACAGAGAAGACATCTGCAAGCCAAAGAATGTCTCAGACAACAAAAAGTCATGAGAGAGGTTTGAGACAGAGATGCCTCGCCACCCTCAGAAGGAAACAAGCTAGGAAACAATGCATGGACCTTATTGTTATAACAGAAAACTATTAATAAAGAAAAGAAACTCAGTTTCACACAGTTCTTGAGTTCAGGGAGTCCAGTGTCAAAATATTCTTGCTTCATTAACCCAGGATGGAAAGCAAGGGCGAGAGAGGGCATGAGAAAATACAAGACTGAGCTCACAGCCTGAAGCACTCTATAATTGGCACTAAAGTCCTGCTGGCTTCACTCTCACAACTTAACTACCTCTCATTAGGCCTCAGAACCCAACACAGTCACACAGAGAAGGGTATCCAATGCATTTTTTGTGGGGGGGGGGCACATGCAAACCACAAAACCACAGCAAACTCCTAATTTCTGAAACTATGAGGTAATATTTTCAGTTGTTCAAGGCACTCAGTTTATGGTACCCCCACCCCCATTGTTTTAGGAAATAAATACATATGTTACAGACAGAGTTTGTCAAAGCTTGAAGTGTAGCTGGAAAACATGAGGCCTCATGGCAGCCTTGAAGCCCAGAAGTAGGACTCCACACTGCAGGAAAGGTGGAGAGCGCTGCAGCTCATACAGGGGTAGGAAGCATCCTCATCTGAAATATGAAAATGAAGGTTCTGAATGCCCTTAAAACACACTTTATGGGCTGACTTTCCTCATTTATCTCAGCTACACCATGATGAAAAGGGGAGTATTACCATCTCAGATCAGTCACAGAACCTGGATTTTAGTGAGGTGATTCTGTCAACTCACATCCATTCTCTCATATATATTGGGATTCCAAGAACCACACTGACAAATAGACAATTTTTCTTTTGGCATGCTAAATATTTGGTGTAAATGAAGGCTTTTATTGCTTCTGCCCAACTATGGATCAGGGAAAGACCTTGAAACTCCTTTATCTGATTTCCATACCCACCCTGAAACTCCCTATCTCAAAAGATTAAGGACTGTAAAGACAGGTGTGCACACACATGCATACACAGTATGACTATAAGATCAGACACTTATTCAAATTCTAAAGAATGTGTATATATATTTCTGAATAAATTGGAGCTAATGTCTAATCACAGTCCTGTGTTTATTACCCATGCTGTGTTTTTCACTGTGTGTGATTTTAATTAGTGTTTGCCTTCTCACCTATTTGATCTTCATCAGATTATTCCAGCAAGTTTTGGAGGACAGAGGGAGTTCCCTCCATAAATATGTGGTAGAGCAAGTATTAATGTCAAAGCTTTCCTGCAAAACAATAAAATACTCATAAATATTTTAACTTAAAACAATGATGGCACTTTAAAGGCAGTGCCTCTTCAAGTGACTCAAAGAAAAAACAAAAATAGAATCACACGGACTGTGTAAGTTAAGGCACTCAATGATACAGGTAAGAGGAAATAAGCCAGAAGAAATTGGAAAAGAAAAACAACAACAAACTAAAACAACCAAAAAAGGAATTCATAACTTAGAAACCAAAACCTGAAAGAAGAACTGGAAACAGGGTGATAGAAAGAAGACAATTTATTCACCATGATGAATAAATGTGGTGATGCCAGGTAGAAAAGCAATAACTTGTATGAATGCCTAAGCAAGTACTAGAGAAAAGCCTTCACTCAACAGTGATGGAAAGAGGACTGAAGGATAGATGAGGCCTGTCAGTTGGGCTGACAAGACTCATCACTGACAGGTGGACATGTGTTTCTCACTGTCAGTTCTTGAGCAGAGTGTGACATGATGAAGGGGGTTCTCTTAGTGGGATCTGCCAACACCAGGTGAGTGGCAAATCAATGTGATGGTGGCTCAGCTAAAGAATGTGACTCTTGACACCCTGCTCAGAACTGAAGAAAAGATAGCTCAGGGCTTTCAGTTTTGACTAGCAAGATGACTATTAAGACCTTTCTTCACTCGCATATCACTGAACACCCCGGACTTTCATCAGCAGGGGTAGCTGTGCTTGAGGTGCTGGCCTGGAGTCAGAGTTCTTGTTCCTGCTTTAAGATGGTAGGTAGGGTTTGTTGCTTTTGCTTTGTAGATCTTCTTTCTCGTGATTAGCTCACCGGGTTCATGGAGGCCTTTGCTCAAATGCTATTTACTCAGCCACGGTTCTCCTGATTTAAATACTCAAAAGGATCCAAGCTCATACTCTATGTTTTCCATTGTATTGCTTTTTATGACTTATTACCACCCAAAATTATATTTTAATAACTATCTGTCAGTCCTATTCATATGCAAGTTCACGAGTTCTTGATCACAGTTTATTTACAGAAACTAGCATAGACGTCTATGTAGAGACTCACAGCATGCTTGCTCATTAGATGAGAGAAGATTTCATTCTAACATTCAACTGACGGCAACCTCTCAACACCGTCTACCTTCACTATCTTCTCTAGTACACGTCACAGGTAAATCTCCACTTTCTGTCTTTGTCCTTTTATTTATTTGATGTGTATGGTGTTTTGCCTGCATGTATCTCTGTATACCACATGCCTGAAGTGCCCACACAGGCCAGAAGAGGGTATTTTCTGGATCTGGAATTACAAACCGTTGTGATCAACCATGTGGGTGCTGGGATTTGAACCCAGGTCCTCTGGCAGAGCAGCCAGTGCTCTTAACCACTGAGCCATCTCTCCAGCCCATCACAGGTACATCTCATCTCTTCTACTTGTATGTACTCAGTAGTTACCCAACTTCCCCCAAGTGAAACCCAGAGACCCTCCAGTTTATTCCCCTCACAAGTTATCTTCTCCAACAGAACTCAGATCAAGTTCCCAGGTCCTCTCATTCCCCATTGCTGTCAGGATAAAAACTGAAATTTTAACACATTCACGAACTTCCTGTATGGGCTGAACCAGGGGTCTGTCCAGACTCATCCGGCCCCACCACAAAAGGTTATCCTCCATCCTTTCATTTTTACCTTGTTGCTTTCTGTAAGAGGTCTTCTGAACAAGTAACACTTCTCCCAAACTTCCTCCCACCCTGTCTCATACTCACTCACCAGCCTTCTGCTACTGATCAAGCATCTCTTCTTCAGACTCCTGTTACGCTAGCCCACAAAATCACATTGTACTGTTCAGATCCATCTACCTCTGTTCTAACAAAAGTATTTGTAGGTTTATTAAATTGCTATAATGTGTGTATGTAATCAATGGTTGTCTTTTTCCTTAACACTTTACTCCATGATAGCATAGTTCATGGTTTTCCACTTCTCATATTCTAAAATCAAGAATACTGTGTCAAGCTGGAAATAGAAGCTGTAGCTGAGCATTTGGGTAGCATGCACAAGGTCCTAGACTTCATCCTTAGCACTGACAAAATAAGCAGAAAGGAAAGAAGAGAGGGAGAGAGGGAGAGAAGGAGGGAGGGAGGTGGGAGGGAGGGAGGGAAAAATCAGTAGTGTCTAACATATATGGCTAGCACTGAATAAGTATTTGTTACATAAACAGAAGATAGTTTACTGGAAACCAAAGCACTAGAAGTTAATGTCTGATGTCTGACACATTTATATGAAAACATCCTACAAATACTGCTGTGAAGTGGAAGGTGAACATATCAGTGGAAATTGATAATTTGATGATGAGCTGCTATTAAAATAGAAGCAGAGAAGGGGCGCCTGTGACAATACAAACTTTGAAACAGTTCTCATGATGGACCTAGAAAATCTGCCTCATTAAGGAACCAGAGGAGAACCAGCTCAAAGAATTCACTGCAACCACAGTCAGACTTAGGTAGTGCCGGTAACTAGGTGAAAGGTTACATTTACATATCCTATTAACAGCTCCTTGACTCATCATTCTGTTCTGGAAACATTTACCTTTCAAAAACCCATCCCAACTTTCTCTCCTTGGCATTTTCCATTCTAAAAAAAGAAAAAAAAATCTCCAAAAAGTCCTTAGCTCCCTGGAAAATGTTTTAAAGACATTTCGCTCTGGTCGATTAGGCATACAGTGATAGCTAAGTGAGGCAGGGGCCATAGAGAAAATGGCATATAACAGAAAAAGCCCACTTTGCTCCTGATTAAAGTTACTCACGTGCAACTAGAGAAAATGTCCACACTAAAACTTCTAACACTACAGGGTATCCTGGGTTAAAGGCAAGGCCCACTTTCATAGCCCCATTGTTAGTGGTTTACTCCCACAACATTACAATCCATATCACTCTAAATTCTCTGGCGTTGGGGGGAAGGAAGGGCTTACTCCTTTATTATTATTTCCTTATTGTGGGATTCTTTAAGGGACGATGGAAGATTGATGAGCATGAAAAACCATCTGGTATACTTTCCTTCCATTGCATCTATGAGTGGAATCACAGTAAGAGTCCTGGTTTCATTCCTGAGGGACAGACACACCTACAACTTCGACAGTACCCTCCAGCTTTACCACCTTCAGTTTTCTAAAGATGACTGCCAACCCTTGCCTCATAAAGGAAGCAAGAAACTAGTGAGGATTGTGAACCCCCAAAGTAAAAAAAATGTGGGATTTCCAATCTCATGCAATGTATAGGCAGAGAGTGGAGGCATAGGGAAATAGCACAGGGAAGCCAAGCCGGTAAAACAACCACCACCAAGAGATTTACACAGGCATGGGTGGGGGACTGTCAGAGAGACTGTAGGCCTTTTCAAAACTTATAGAAGTAATGTTTTACAATTTACAATTAAAGATGGTTAACAAAGCAACATTTAAAAACTAAATGGAGTAAAATGTCACTAAAAACAAACATCTACACTCTGCAAAGTACTCCAAACTAGTGAAAACTTTAAGAGGGAGGTATCCTGACTTTTCCCAAATTTACCAAAATTTGAGGATTAGCTACAATAATGACTTTTTGGTGAAACTGGCAATGCAAGTAAGAAATACATGTACAACCTACAAAAAATGTTTTCTTTAAACATTGCAGTTATTGTGGCAATTCAATATTGACTTATCTCTTTACAAAGCCCCCAAATTGTAACTGGTAGCATTCTTAGTAAGGTGTGTATTGTGCATATAAGTACTTTTAAAAAAATCAATTTTTAAATACTCTAACATTCAAAAATTTTGAAACTCTCAATTCGTTTTTACTTAAGGTCCCTGTTCTATGAATACATTTAAGGCATTTTTCTTATTTTTTAATCACATGGATGTGTGTGGAATGTGAATTTGTTCAAATTAATGCTGGTGCCAGAGCAGACCACAGGCCTTGAGCTGCCCAGTAGGATTCTGGGAACCAAACTCTGATCCTCTGCAAGAGCAACATGGGCTCTTATTCCCGAGCCATCTCTCCAGTGCCTGCAAATACTCTTCCTAAGACATCTTTTGGCAATGGTAAATGGATCATGTCGTGTCTTACATTCATAATCAGGCATTTTGGCTACTGAAATGTCAGCCAGTGATCCTGAAGGCCTTCAGTCCTGCCTCTGCAGCTGTCTTCTGTGTTGTCTAGGACAAGCAGGCAAGAGCAGCCTCAACGAAGTACAGAGAAAAACTCTTTCCTGGCTGCAGCTGCTGTCGGCAAGGCCTGGCATTCTCTGTGCTTTTAATTCTTCGTCCTTGTGGTCCATGCGGCTTGGCTCATAATGAGCTTCCCCTCACTAACAAGGGACAAAGGCGGGCTGTTTGGCACTTTCCTTCAGTTCTGCTGGGTCACTCAAAGTTGTACTTTCATGTGTTACGTTTTTATTATTCAAATTCAATCCCTCTTTTTTTTTTTTTAATTCTGTCCTCTCAAGTCCTCTAGGCAAGAGCCATGTGGAGACCGTTCTCCTGTCTTTTGTCCTTATGTCAGTCTAGGCCAGCAAGCTGTGACAGCATCACGCACTGTAACCCCCGTAACAGCTAACGCTCCAAATGCACACTGCTAATGGGGAGCTCCTGGACATTCACACTGAGAAGAAACGGAAGATAATTTTCACAACTCCTGGGCACATATCTGAAACCCACAATTAGACATGGTTTCTAGGAATGCCACAGGTTGACAGAATTTCTGTTGTCACAAGACGTTCAGGCAACAGTGTAAATAATTTTGCATTTTTCCTTCCCAGCTAAGTATATCTAATTCAAATTGAAATAGTCTATCTATATAGAGAAATTGATATAAATATAACATAAAACAAGCATCATATTTATATTCAAAATCATCAACTTCTACTTACCGATGAACACAAAAACAATCTCAAGTTTTAAACTAGTAATGCTCTATGGAATTCTGTGCTATGAGATTGTTCTTATATCAGCTCTGTCTAATGGAATAGTGACTGGCTGTGTATGACTATCATCATATGATCTGAAACATGGGCAGTGCAACCAAGGAGCTGATATTTTAAACTTTATTCAGTTTTAATTAATTTAAACAGTATGATTTGTGGCTCCCAAACACAACAGTTAGCATCTCATAGACATCAAAGATTAAAAAAAAAAAAAAGTTTTAGTCAAAGACAAAAGGCACCATCATTCACAGAAAGAGTAGCAGGAACAGTGATGATGTTCCCTGAAACCCAACTCCCACATTATGACACGGCACACAGGTGGGACCTGCACATCCATTGACTCACAATGGAGGAGGGGAACCCTGAGCTATAAAATCGGGATCTTGTATACTGAATACTATGTCTAGTATATATCTTTCCTCCAACAAGAAAAATACTGCCTTTATTTTTGAAGGTCATGCATGATATAAATGGTCTTGGGAAGAGACCCTACAATGAAAGTGTTGAGTTCTTTTTTCACTGGAAATTTAGGAAATATGCAGAAATTTAGGTGACTGATGGAGAATTTTCTGTCAACAAGTTAGGAACACCTAACATATTTCAGAAATCTACCATGTCTCTCCATGTGTCTTGAATAGCTTGGTTGTGACCACAGTTAACTCTTGGCTAGTATGCCAGGCTTTCAAAATGATTATCCTGGTTCTACTAGGGCCTCCTCCTAGGCATTCATACAGAAGACACAGAATGTACCTTGTAACACAAATCCAATTATATCAATCCTATTTCAGCCTTAACCTTCTCCTACTGCGTTTCAGCCAGTTCCACATGTGCTGGGTGTTGTCACTCTGTGTCTACCTGTGGGCACATCCTCTGCCTATCCTCCTAAAATATATCTGTTATGCCACACAAAATATCTTTCACATCTATAATGATGAAGGAGATAATATGGTGGACTTGGGTTTAATTATAATTACTGATCTGTTTGGCTTGGTCTACATGATAGTATTTTTTTAATTAACATTTGAGTTCACATTTTGAGATATTTCATAAATATAAATTTTAAGTTCCTCTCTAAAAATCTCAGCATCTGGCAAATGTTGGCTTGCATCCCAACCTGAGAACATGTAGTGGTTTCCTTTTAACAAGATCTGGGTTCTCCAGATAGTGACACCTGTCATTCCTCCTATTTTTATCTACTCTTCTACACTATTCATTTGACTTCGATTCTCAAGTTCCCCTGGATCTGGGACATCCTTTTACTCTCCAGTTTCTTGAGCTGCTACTATTCATGCTTCAGATCTTAGTGGATTCACTTCCTCTAACATTTTCACTGACCGTTGCCTGCCACCAACCAAAAGAGATTAAAGGACATTTTTATGCTCACACATCCATGACCTGATATAACCCATCACTTCATCTGTGATTCTCTTTACTTCTCTTGTCATGAAACAAGTAAAACAGTATTATGAATGTGTTTATAAAGTTGACATTTAGGTTAGAGGAAAGTAGTTTCTTGCATATCACTGTATATCAGAGTCTATGCAAAATTCAAGTATGTGGTAGGAGTTTGATAAATATTTGTTGAATAAATGGTTGACACAAGTTAGATAAGGAATATCTACTTCAAAATATTTGGGGTATACATTATTGTATTTTATGCATTGATTTTAATATTGAACCTTGAATTGCATTTCCTCCCCCACCCTACATTCAATGGCAAGTGATGTTCTAAGTACTCTTGGCTGGAGCATCTAATCTTTACAAGAGTCTAAAAGGGAAAGTATCGACTCAGGAACCCCAAGACTAAGTTCTCAGCACAAAGGAGATTTATTTGCCCCAGAGGGACAGAGGGCAGGGATAAAGGACAAAGACAGGAGATAGAGGATGAGGGAAAGGGGGAAAGGAACAAGGGAGAGGGGAGAAAGGAGACAAGAGAGAAGGGTAAGGGATATTTATCCCAGAGAGGGACAAAGGACTGCCTCTGGATAGAGAGGAGACAGACACGGCACATAGGAAAATGGCAGTTTATAAAGGTAAAATGGAAACCCCTGTGTTAGGATGAGGTATTTAATTTTGGTTGGGCATGTTAATTAGGTGAGCCAAAGGGGACTTTTGATTGCTGGACTTCAATACTTTGATAGCTGGAACTTGGTAGTCAGCCTCAGAGGACAAAATGGCCAAATAAGGAAATAGACCTTGGAGGCTAGATTTAGGAAAGTAATGTAACAGTTTTTAGGAAGGCAGAGAGAACAGGGGAGGTGAACAAGGCCTGCTGGAGCCATGCTTGCCAAGCTTGTGCTGACCACAGTCCCTACAGAGTTCATTCACATAAGTACTCCCATTACTCCTATCTTGGTGATGATAAAATTGGGTGTTTGAGAACTCTGAAAGTCAAATAACTTTCTGAGGTTAAAGGACAGGCAAATACCTAGGGAGCAACCCAGTTCCACCAGAACCCAAAGCCGAAAATTTTAGCCATACATTATATACTAACAGAGATGCTTAGTGTGCCCTAAATAATGCAATACCACACAAGGGTTAGGAATAAAGCACAGAGCTACCGATCTGTCAATCAGAACTATAACTCTATTCCTGCTAACAACTCTCTGTTTAACCTTGGACCAGATACACGCAGGTCTTCCTCTCAGAAGTAAGGGCAATAATAGGAGATGACAGGCATGGTAACAAGTCTATCATCAGCGTTCAGTAGGCTGAGGTAGGAGGATCATGAGTTTGAGGTTAGCCTGGTCTACACACCAAGTTCCAGCCTAGCCTGGATTGAACAGTGACTCCATCCTAAAACAAAACAAACAAACAAAAGCAGCAAAAGATCTAGGAGAGAGATAATAGACAGTTACAATTGCTTCAAGTAGACTTGATAGCACATAATTGCAAGAACACTTTATTCATAGCCTCTCTGTTTGAGCTATTTTTATGTAATTTTAACAATTAGCCCTCCCAGCCTAAAGGAGTTAAACAGAAGAGAGTTCTTACAGAACAAGCTCTCAAGTCTGATATTCATGGCTGTTTCATCAAACCACACAGTTTCTAAGGCAATGATAAGAATCTTTAATCCCATTTTATAAATGAGATAACAAACACACTGAGCTATAAGGGTGGATATAAAGTTAACAGCACAATCCTTGGGCTTCCCTTCAGCCTACCATGCCTTACTGTGTGAGTTCAATCAATTTTCAAAGGTCCCACATGCAAGCATGCAGCGAAAGAAACTCCACCCAGCCAGCAGGTAGATTAATTCTTCTTAGAACTAGGGGAATGAATCAGTGACATTATATCGCATGAAATGCAGCTTAGTTGGAAAGGAAAAGCCCGGGTCAGTCTTTTCCAAACAGAAATCTTACTTATCCTATGTTCTAAGCTTAATAAGAAAGAATTGGCTTTGAAAATAATTCTAAGACATTTTTAAGTTTTTTAAATTCAAAAGCATTCAAAGTGACTCTATTATTGTTGTTGTTGTTATGTTTTTGGCTAACATACAAAAAATGAGTTTCGTTTAACTTCTTAAATCAAATTTGCAGAGCCAATCCAGAGCTCATCAGACATGTAGGTGTCTGTAGTGGTTTGAATGAGAAATGTCCAGCATAGGTTCAGTATGTGAACACTGGGTCCCTGGAGGGTGGTACTGTTTGGGAAGATTACAAAACATTTAGGTTAAGGGACTCTGTCTTCTATAAACTGTTTTTTATCATAGTGTTTTTTCACACAAATGATAAGTATCTAATACAGTATTCAAGCACTATTTTATTGAAAATTCTACATTTGTGGGTGGGAAAGATGGCTGGGTGGGTAAAGGTGCTTACCTGAGTGAGACCTAAACTCCAGCTGGTGGAAGTAGAGAACTAGCTACTACAACACACCCTCTGACTTCCAACCTATGCCTGTGCCTCCCCTACAAGTACATTAATATATTAAGGTTACTTTTAGTTACAGTCATAAAAACAAAACAAAAGCTTCCACTGTCTAGTTGCTTTTCTAGCCATTATTATTTCCTTGACAAGAAGAGGAGAAAAATATCAATGTGGACACCCAAAGTTAACTGAAGTTTTGATTGAAACTATGACAGCTTTTTAGTCTTTGATTACCACATAATATATCTTATAGCAGCTATTTTCTGTGGTCCTGGCCCTTTTGGAGGGCCAAATAACCCTTTCACAGGCGTCATTTAAGACCATCAGCAAACATAGATATTTACATTATAATTTATAACAGTAGCAAAATTACAGTTATGAGTAGCAATGAAAATAATGTTATAGTTGGGGATCACTACAACATGAGCAATTGTATTAAAGGGTCGCAGCATTTGAAAGGTTGAGGACCCCTCACTGTCTTATAGAATGCTTTTGTTCTAAAAATATTTACTTCCAAATGTACCTCTATTTGCCAAAATATGACCATCTGGGGCATTATTTTAGAAAGTACATCTTTAGTGAACCTAGTGTTTATTCCAATCTGTGAGGCAGTTTCACAAAATTATGACCTAAAAGGGCCTTAGATAATGCATTTTTGACAGCATTCTACTAGCCACATATAGATATTAGAATATGTTTGATGTTCATATAAAGGTATGAGTGTCACTAAATTTGTTTAGAAAGCCATTTAGTTCTTTAAAGCATTCAGCAGACTGTATTGCACAATAAAGGGACTCGTGAAAATGTCTATTAAATTGAGAACACATGAATGGTAGGACTTAGCCATTTAATAGACTGTAAATCTGATTTTCTTGGTGCTTTTCCTTATATGGTAGGTAGAAAAGCATTAAACAATGACTCTTGTGCCTGTGATTATCAACTAAGTTTCTGAACTTACCTTACAAAGATGAAGAGTTTCTTCCAAAATTTTTAAGATTGGAAGTAAATTTAAGTTTACTCGTAGGATGGAAACAACACCATAGAGAAAACAAAACATCTCAAGGAAACGACGTTATTTTTAAAGACCGGGACCAACAGGATCTTCTCGCTGGTAGAATTTCTATAACCAAGGCAATGGAGATACATAGCTTGGACATAAGGTTGGCTGAGTATAGTACAGTTTCAACTCTGAATTCTATTAACCATTTCCCCAAAAAGTGCGTGCTGTGCCTCCCAGGCAGCCTTAGAGAGCTCCAGGCTAAATCATTCAGAACCATCACCAAACCTCAGCTTTAGGACCCAATTCAGCGCAGGGAGCCCCTAGCACAGAGCCTCACCAGACAAGAAACCTTCGCTCACGACCACCACGGAACACCCCTAAATCGTCCCAACAGGCTCGAAGCAGCCAACAGAACAACACATATTGTGTGCAGGTCAACAGATATTCTGATGGCAGAGAGTACCAAGGCCACACACAGATGAAGTGACCCAACCAGATTTAATTAGTATAGGAAGTGATGGGTACTTTCCATCCTGCTTAACAGAGCAAACGCCCTTCCCTGGAGTATTACACACACTCCAATGCTGGCAAAACGGCGGAGAGAGAGCGTAGCTAGGCAGGCACCTCAGCGATGGGGACAGGGAAGGTCCATGCTTCCTGGCACTTGCCAGTATTGCAAGCGCCCCAGTCACTATTCCACCGCCGTAGCTCTCAACCTGCGGGGCAGCCTTTACTACCGCCAAACTAGTCCTATGAACCAGCGCGGGGTCCCGCGGGGCTTTCCCACTGTCACTTAGAGTTGTCCAAAAGGGGACAAAAACAAAAACAAAACAAGGCGAAGGAACAAATGCGCCCCATAAGGCAGGGGCGCAGTTAAGTGAGACGGTGAGGGCGGCAGGGGAGGAAAACGCGGTGACGCTGACAACCATGGGACAAGGCAATGCGTGAAGGCTCCGGTCCCCAGATGCCCTGAGCCCGGCCCGGTCGGAGGAAATCCACCTTGGTTCCCCGCGCCAGGAAGCGGAGGGACCAGCAGCAGCCCGACCCCCGCCCGGCCTCTGCCCAACTTCCGCGCCCCGCTCGGCGCCCGACCCTCTCCCCGCCGAGCCCCGCGGGGACCGCACCAACCTGCGCGGCCGCAGGCTCTCTCCGGGACGGAAGCGGGAGCCCGCGGGCGGCGGGCGGAGTTACTTAGAGGCTCCGGTTCCCAAGGCGGGGACGGGCTGAGCACGCGGCCGACCGCGGCGGCTGCCGGGCTCCCTCCTCCCCGGCCGCGCTCTGCGCCCCGGGACCGCCCGCTCCCTCCCCCGGGGCGGCTCCCGGCTGCGCCCCAGCCTGGGCTCCGCCTCCAGGGCCCGGGGCCCGTCGCCCGCCGCCCAGCTCCCGGGAAGCGCGCGGCGGGTACTCCTACTCACCGGCGGAGATGGGAGGGCTGCAACTAGTCCGACGACCCTCGGGAGCGTGGGGAAGGCTAGGACCGAAAGTCTCTGGGACTCGGCGGAGTCCCGGGTCCTTTCAGGCCACCCCCGTGCGGTGGCCGAGCCGGCTGCTTGGAAAGAGGCGGAGGATGGCGTCCTCCGCCAGCTTATCTCTGGGTTCCGAGGCTGTTTCCAGAGCGGGTAGAGGGACCCTCCTCCCTCCCCCGCGTCCTTTGGGCTGGGGTTCGGCCAGGTCGGCCGTGCACACCCGGAGATAGGATGCTGGATTCGAACCTTTAGTAGAGGTGTAATTTCATTCGCAGACGCTGCCCCTTTTTACTCCTGAAGAGCATTTTGGCACTCAGGCAGGCCCCTGTGACACTAACGAACTCACACAAGACACCCAGACCAGCCTCCGCTGGGAATCACCCCAAAGCAATAGAAATGGGGACAGATGTGTAACAACCATGAATGTTGGTAATGTGTTAATAGCCTCCCAACACACACACACACACACACACACACACACACACACACACACACACACACTTGAAGGGCTTTTAATTGAAAGCAGTATTTGATTCTGCCCTTGTGCAGTGACTTTTAGAGTGTTCATGCCGCCTATTCCCTGCAAAGTCCTCTGCTTCTTTTTCCTTGAGTCCCACCTTATCTTTCATCTAACATTTTTCTGTTTCCAGCTGAAGCCCTGAGCTACACTGGATCTCCAGCTAAGCGCTAACCTTTCCAAGTAGCTCTTCCTGCTTGGTTCTTTTGGTGTTTTATTGGGCAGGATTGGGCATATTGGAAGGAAGGTCACTGAAGATGTGGAAGAAATAATCCGTGGAATGAGAAGAGTACAAAAGGTGCACTGAAAAGGAAGAGCTGGGATGAGCCAGGAATCACTCTCAAGCCAGAGAGGTATTCCCAGAAAGAAAATCCATTTCTCCATGGTAGGGAAACTACTACAGTGAACTATCTATCCCTACAGCGTTTCAGGCAGCAGTGGCAAGCCAGAGAAAATCAGGTAGACAGGCCAGTCTGAGCTCTATTTCTCAACCCAAATTCCAAAGCAAGCCTTTGACCCCAGGTTCTCAGCTAGAGATATGAAATTCTTTGTAGAAACTGAACATTATAAAAAGATGCAAGAAACTGGTTCAGTTTACCAACACAGGTACACACACACACACACACACACACACACACACACACACACACACACCCCAGGGCTGATCTTTGGCTTTGGGTGTCCCTAAGTCATTTCTTCACTGTAGCATAAATGAAGCAAGCACTTAAAACCCTCTTTGATGTAAGATGGCATTGAGATAGCCACTCCTCTGTGTTCATCATACTATGCACATTCATAAATGTGTGCACCTTCTCCAAAAAAACAAAACAAAACAAAAGAACAAAAACCAATTCTTTGTTTTGGTTTGGCTTGGTTTTGTGAGGGATGAAAATGTGAAGAAGCAGTGTTCTCAGGCAGTGGAGGGTTTATTTGTCTTTTAAAGTTCAATTCAATACCTTTTGATCCCCAAGACATTATTTTGTTCAAAGAGTGACTACATTTTTAAATGAATGTCCAAGTGTGTGTGTGTGTGTGTGTGTGTGTGTGTGTGAGAGAGAGAGAGAGAGAGAGAGAGAGAGAGAGAGAGAGAGTGGATTGAAATGGCTAAGTGCAATCTTGTCTCACACCCTTGAGTTCATGGTGGACAGTCAATAGCATGAACATTCAGAATGCAAACTCAGTTCTGTGTCTAGGTGTCCTTGTTTGGTTTTTATTGCCTTGATAAAACACTTACAGTAACCAACTTGGGAGAAAAGGATGTTTCAGCCCACACTTGCAGGAAACAGTCCATCTCTGAGGGATTAGGTAGAAACTCAAATCAGGAAACTAGTGACAGAAACTGAAGCAGAGACCACCTCAAAGAAGCAATGTTCTTGTCTTTTACACAGCTTGACCAGCTTGCTATCTTAGGATCATTTGCCTAGGAGTGGCTCCAACCTCAGTGGGCTGGGCCTTCCCATAGTAATAAATTAAGAAATGCCCCATAGGCCAATCTGATGAGAGTTAATTCCTCACTTGAGGTTCCTATTCCTCAGGTCACTCTAGTTTCAGTCTAGATAAAACACCTGCCCTAGGGAAGCCTCTCTAAGCCTGCAGCCAGGGACCTTCTCGAGCAACAGCTTCAGGGCCTGCTAGTCTGTATGTAGGCCAGCAATAGTAAGAAGCCAACCTTAACAAAACCTTCTCCCATCTCCCAAAACCTTATCCTACAAAGGATAACGTTAAATTTGGGTCCTTTCTGATACAATAGTCTGATAGTCTGTCAGTTTAATTCTACTTCGATGCTTTGCATAGTCTTAGTGCAAAAGACCTGCAGCCAGACCATGGTGGTAAAATACCTGGCTATTGTATTCCAGGAAGAATTCCTGCAGCTACCAATGAGGGACTTAATTTACAGATCATAGGCAGGGTTGCAGAGTAGGTGGAAGTGCACCTTTCTCTGTACAGCATCTGCCTTCTTGTGATTGCCGCTTGGCCAAGTTCTCCAAATGAATCTATGTCATACAGAACTGTTATGGACAGGCGATGCTGTGCCACACTTGTGTTAGGTTTTGAAGAGTGACATTCTGAGCACAAGTGTATAAAGATGGATTCATGAAGAATCTTCCCTGTTTCCCTTATGTTAAGCCCTACCTAATAGCTACTTCCTTGTGAGGATAGATGTGGTGGACAGCACTTCCCTGCAAATGTGCAGGTCTGTGGGTTTTTCTAAAATAGGAGGAAAAGTAAGTGCTCTCTCATTCCAAATTTCATGTATGACCAAAGAGTGCCCAGCCTTGATTAGGAACAGAAAGCTACACTGAAATACAAGAGTGAGCTTCCACTTGATTGTATTGAACAGTCAAACTTGCTTGTACATATTTAGGACGACAAGAGAAAATATTAATTTCAATTTACAAGTGGTCACAAAGCACCTTGTGGGCCACATAATGAATAGCCCCATGTTAAAAGTAATACATGCTTGTTCCTTCACAAATAAATTTTTCCCCTGAAATACAGACATCTGTCATGGACTCAATTATTTTGCACAGCAAGTGCTGTAAAGGCACATAAAAGAAATAATATACCAGGATGCTTATTTGAAAGTGATCAGGAGTGTGCAGCTCCATGCTGACACATCTTTAATTTCATGGTATTAAGAAAAAGCCATGAGTGTGAGGCAGCAAACCTCTTTCTCCTGTACTAATTCAATTACCTACATTATACACATAGGATGAAAGTTTTTCCTCATTAGGTAGACTCACTAAGACGGCTTCCCTGTCTTCCTCTACTAACCCCTGTGAGAAGATTGTGTTCCTAGAATTTCCTTTGAAAACAAAGAAGTCATCACACTCCTGGGCTCCACGGGTGTGCAGAAGAACAAGGCTACAAAGGGAATTCCAGGGATATAAATGATCATTTAAATGAGACTAAACTTTTATGAAACTTATCCTTCAAACAGATCCCAAATTTGAAAAATATAGTAAGTCATAGTTCGGTCAAGCCAGACTGACTTCATACAATGGAACGGGAACCCTGTTTCTCTGCTTTTTTCTCTGACACACAGCAGGCCTTCTCTGCTTTCATTGCAGGATGCACACATAAATAAAATAACAAAATATTTTGTAGAAAGCTCTACCAGGTTAAATACACAGAGCCTTCTTGAATACCTCATATTACTTTCTCTTGTGCCGCTTTAAAATAGGCTTGGAAAAATTCTTAAGGGGAATATTTTAATGGCTTCCCAGAGAGTAGAATGTATTATCATTATGGTACAAAGGCCATCATTCATTTTTAATTCTCTGCTCCACAGGTGTTCCCTACCCAGGCGGTGGTTGGCACTTAGAGGGCCTAATTATGATTCATGCGTCCCACAGTCCCCAGAAACTGGTCTTTCTAATATCACACAATGCAGTTATTGAGAGGAAGAAAATATAGTTCAGTCCTCATAGCCAGACACAGTGATCCTCAATCTTGCACACACCTAGGGAGCTTTAAACACCATGCCATCTCAGCCAGCAGGCCTCAGAACCTTATAAAGGACAACCTCTTGCTGGTGGGGTCTGAGGACAGATATTTATTTGATTTTTCAGGAGTTATTTTGTTGTTGTTGTTGTCATTGTTGTTTAAATGTAGCTATAGCAACTATGGGTAGGGAATAAACATATAAAAACAAAACAACTCTCTTAAATACATTAATATGAACTGGTTTTCCTCTTAGCTGCAATTGGTTGTGTTTGCTTTTTTCTTTTAATCAAGAAAAAGATGCTAATAAGGTCTGATAAGTAGTTCATAACAAGTTATGTGTTCTCTATAGCATTTGAAGTTTGGCTAGGATAGTGAGTTTGGTTCAAAATGAAAATCCACGACCTGTTCTTTTCTTGGTGTCTTTGTGGCTGAAATCAAAGCCACAGATCACAGAAGCGAAACCTTCTAGAGAAATTGACTCTTATAAATCTTAACTTCTCCTTTGAGCTATTAAGCCATTATTCAATTTAGCAGCTAAAACAGATATATGTTTGTAATTCCTTTCCTATGAAGTCCAAAGTTTAGAAACAAAATAATTACAAGACCAATGATGTCATGTAGATTCAGCACCAATGGAGGACCAGATATTTGATTCTGAAAAGGAAGATTGAAATTCTTCTGACATGTTCATATAAATACTTAATGCATCCATACGTTTAAAAGGAAAATAAACTGACTCCAAAGAGAATTCAAGATAATAATATATATTATTTATATATGATACAATGGACACTAAACTTTCTCCATACAGTTTATTATTATTAGATTACAAAAGTATGAAGGATATATACAGAGAAATAGAAAATATAAAGAGAAAATAATCTGTTGATGAAAATTGGATATAGAGTAGATCCCCTTCTTAGAAGAGCAATGAGTCCCAAGGTATTCCCTGGATTTCCATTTAGTATTTTATGGCATTAGTTGATAGGTAACTGAAACAAAAAGAAAACAAAACAAACAAACAAAAAACCCAAAAGCACAGCTTAGGAGAAGCTGGAGAGATGGAGAAGCTCATGAGGCTGATAGGATCTGACTGAACATGAGATACATGAGCTCAAGTAAAATCCAATGCTTCCCTTCTAAGATTTGCCAATATTTCCAGTATTCTAAGAAATTGATATAGCACTAGTCATAGGAGCAGATTTGCCACCGAACATCTAGAAATGTTTCTGACACAACTTTCCAAGGTTTGGTTTTTGATTTCTGTTTTGTTTTTCTCCTTGAAATGTATTTAACTCTTCACTAGATGGATTAATCTTGTCTAAGGAAATTGCCAAGTTAGCAAAATACAAAAATATTCCTAAGGTATCAAATTAAAAAGGCTTTTAAAATATCCATGTGTATAATCTCAGTTTTGTCAAGGAAAAATATATTATAGATTTTCAGATTTTCCAAAATAATTATACATACAATAATACACTTATTGCTGGAAAAATATCAATAGTATTTTTAAAAGGCACAATCTGTCCCTTTGTCACAATATTCTGTTTCTTTTTAATTACTTGGAAACTGAATCAAATTTGTGACACAAATAGATTTCCATTTTTTAAACATATTTGCATTCTTTTCTCAATCCGCAGCTGTAGATTTGTATCTCTATTTTGAGTTCTTAGTAGGATAGCATTAGAGATTTGGTTTCAACAAGGAAAATTCCTCGATGTGTAAAAAATGACATATTTTCTAGTCATATGTAGCAGCAAAATAAACCGAATAATAGTGGTGGGTTTTTTATTGTTATTATTTCGTTAAAAATAAGAAAAAGCTCTTTCAGTGTTAGGATGGAGGAAGTAAGAATAATAAATTTTCATTGTCGTTTACTGCTGTTAATGTGCTGGGTGGGTGATGTGCACATTACTGCACTTTGATCCTGGGGACCTTTGTTAAACAGAAAGATTTGGAGCAGGTTTCCTTCAACATAAAATTAATACAGGAGAAAAATAATGCACTTATCACAGAGGAGTGCTCCAAGATTCAAGTCTCATACTCCAGTATCATTAATGGCTATAAGAAACAACTACTTTTAAATGCCAGCATTTTTCCATTTCGTGAACTACAGACATCATATTTCTCCCTTCATGGAGACATATTGTCTTGGGATGAGGGACTAGTGGAAGTTACACTCTCCTTACAGAAGTACCTCATTCTCTTCAGGACAGGATGTCTAAGAATCAGGTGCTTCAACATCTCCAGCAAGTACAGAGGGATTGGCCACGACACACCCTCACCAGGGGCAGTTAGGTTGGTTTCTAACAGCAAAGCAGTAAAAGAGAAATGGTCAACAGTGGAAGCACTGTGTACAGACAAAAGACTCCCAAACCAGCAATGACAAATATTCCAGTTCAAGTTTGTCCCCCTGCACTGTAGCTCTATACCATGGTCTTCGCTGATTTTTGAAGACTGGATGAAAGGTGTGAGTAACGTTGGAAGAAGAGCTGTGAAGACCATCTGCAATGGCTGTGACACCGAGGAAATGAAGGCAGTGGTCTGGAGAGCCGTCTGTGGTAGCTTGAAGAGGTTGATTGTACTTGTTAGTTTTTCCCTGCTGAGAGGAAATATCTGACAAAACCAGCTGAAGGAAGGAAGGGATTGTTTTTGCTCACAGATTGGAGGAACAGTTAGTCAGTCCATCATGGCAGGATTATGAGGCAGCTGGTCATGTTACTTCTGTAGTCAGGAAACAGAAAGACAGAGGAAAGCTGATGCTCAGCTAGCTTTGTCCTGTTCGGTACAGGACGGCAGCCCACTGAATGGTACAAGTCCACATTCAGCATAAGTCCTCCAAGCTCTGTTATCCTTTCTGGAAACACACTTGTAGATGCATCTACAAATGTGTTTCCACGGTGATTCTGGATTCCATCAAGTTTCCTAGGAGGATTAACTGTCACCAAGGAGTGGCAATGAGAAATCCCAGGACTGATTTGTAGAGCATGTCATGATACTTACCTTGCTTGGGAAGTTGAACCTGACAACAGCAGCCCTTCTAACTAGTTAGTAGGTTGCAACAAAGCTTGAGTAGTTGCAGAAGAAGGTTTCCTATAAGTTGAATGATTTCTCTATGTACTTCTCATGCTTACTGTCCCCTGTCTTTCACTTACTACACTTCATAGGAAAAGGAATTGGAGAAGTATTCCCAATCACCTGATAGATTTCATCTCTCTTCACAATAAATATAAGTATTCTGTTGTGAACTAATAAGTGTGGCTTTTGTTTCTTACTCTATAACATTAAAAAGATCCATTTTGGTAAATCTTAAATATGCTCACCCTTAACACTTATAATTTATATAGATGTGACTACACATGGCAAAAGGGACTTTGCAAGTACGAGACAGTTAAGGACTTTGAGATAATGTTAGCCTCGATTATGTAGAGGACTAAGCAAAGCACAAGGGTCCTTAAAAATGGTAGAAGAAGATAGAAAAGTTGACTGAAATTTCAGAAATGCAAAAGTAGGCAGTTTGTATGAAACACGACATGGTTTAGATTAGTATGGCTAGATTTGAAGATAAAGGAGGCCACAATAGGTTTAGAAACTACAGTTAACCTCAGGGCCACAGCCAGAAAGGAAACAGGTCTTATAACCACAATTAATTGAAGTTTATAAACAACCTAAATAAGCATACATATGGATAATATCCTAGTCTCTAGGTTCTCAACCAGCAATTCTCAACCTGTGGATTTCATATCAGATATCCTGAATATCAGATATTTACATTAGGATCTGTAATTGTTGCAAAATTACAGTTGCAATGAAATAATTATGTGGTGGGGGGTGTCACCACAACACAAGGAAATGTATTAAAATGTATTAAAAGATTGCAGCATTGGAAGGGCTGAGAACCACTAATAGGGCCTAAAGAAAGGGGCAAAAACCTAGCAATATTTTTTACTTAATATACACTAAGATGTCAGAGCTACATAAATCTATGAACATTAAGAAAGGTGACCTATGTTGCTCTGTGGTGCTGAGTTTGTAGAAATCTGTTAAAGCAATAACAGAAAAGTCTAGTCCACTAAGTCTAAGAACTGTGGTATGTACATTTTCACCTTTGGATCTTTGCACCTCTTATGGGATTAACATTAACAACAATTAACATTATAAGAAAAAGGATGATAAAGGGAGGGCAGAAGAGAATACTGATTTTCCAGAAATACTTTTAGAAAAGACAGGGAAATTCTGAAGTCAACAATAGATAGAGTTGGGGGAACACAGAAAGACTTAGATACATGTGTGATGCTGGCATAAAGAGTCTCTCTGTATTGTATTTTAGAGTCAATGGAAGCACAGTGGCATGCCGTAGTAGTTCATGGCCCTTTCTCATCTCCCAGGCCACCCTTTGTCAAAAAGCATAGACTCTAGATTATTGTTCTTTATTCCAAATAGACTGAGCATTATCTGTGTAGATATTACTTATCTCTTCTCTGCTACTCTTGCTGGTAGAAATCTATTTTTTCCTCATAGTTCTACCTTGTGCCTAACATCTCATCTCTCCAACCATCCATTCCGTTATACGTCTTCTATCCTTATCCTAAATCAAGTCACTATTTATTTTAAATTTTAACTTTTAAAATGTATCACAACTACCTAAGAGTGTTTACTGGTACACTTAAGTAACAAAAGAACCACATAGAAACACATCTGATTTAAGACATAGAATATTGCTGAGAACTCAGAAGGACCTCATGTTTTACCTCAATGGTACTCTTCTTTCTTCAAAGGTACATATTATCCTGAAATTTGTTATTTTTTTCTTGCTATTATTCTTTGTAGGTTTTCTACATTTGAAGGTTTTTCTGAGCGTATCAGTTGCTTTTCCTATGGTAGTGATAAAATGCCATGACCAAAAGCGGCTCATAGAAGAGTTCATTTGGATTCATAGTTCTGTTTAGGGAGGGGTCCTTAGTGTCAGGAGAGGTATAACAACAGGTGACTGGAGCATGAGGCTGAGACCTCACACCTCCACCAGCATCTGAAAGCAGACAACAAACTGGAAATAGTTGAGGTTATAAACCCCCGAACCCCTCCCCAGGTGGCATACCTCCTCCAGCAAGGCTCACAAATGTTCCATAGCTTTCACAGAGTCACCAACTGCAGACCAAGTGTTCAAATATGTGAGCCTGTGTGGGGTGTTTTTCTTTAGAATCACCACACTAAACAAAGCATAATTGCTTTTATGTGCTTTTGAAGCTAGTAAGAGTGAGATAATCACCGGAGCAAACAAAACAATTCTCAAGGAAACATAGCCATAGACATATAATTAACAAATATAAGTATATAGAAATATGTCTGTATGTATGTATACATAAATTCCTTTGGGAAATATTATTCTTAGTTTACTGATAATTAATACGTTCCAGAGGGCTTTGCATGTTGATTCAGTTGTCCTTTAATGATTTTTCATCATCTTTCTTTAGGACACCACAGGTATTTATTCTATCTTAATGAATATTTGGATGGTTTTCATTGGATCAAATAACACTGCTAAAAACATTCATGTGCATACTTTCTGGTGCAGATGTAAGAGTTTCTTTAGGGACCACCTCAAGGACAGAAGTGCTGGGCCATGAGATTTTCTTTGTGCAGTACTATCAGGTAATAAAAACTTGTTTTCCAAAGTTATTGGACTAATTTCTTCCTTATTAGTTTTCTAATTAAAAAAAAAAACACTCTTAATGATGTTTCTTCCTTTCGTTTTCATCTCCATCCTGTCATAAGCTTTATTCTGGTACTCTAAAATGCTGCTTTTGACAATTATTTCCCTCCCAATCTAAACCCAGTTTCAGTCAAGATGCCACAGACACTTACTGTTGTCTACACAATAAATACAAACTCTTGGCACTTTTCAAAGATCTTCATATCTACTTTTCTCAAAAGCTCTTTGTGCTAAATTGGCCAGTCTTTGCATTGGTTCCCATCCCGCTTCTTTAATCCATATTCTTCTTTGCCTTTGAGATTTTGTTACTTAAATTTCCCTGCCTGAAAATCATATCTTTTCTCTCTGCACCTAAATATGACTCATCTTCCTGAAGTCCCATTAGTAACCACCTTTCCTGTGATTCATAGCCTGTTTATTTCATCTGTGTTTTCTAAAACCTCTCAGCACCACACATGCCATTCATCGTTCATTACAACACAGACTGGGAATTCACACATCATGAATTTACAGTGTACCAAGGAAAGAAAATAAGGCCTCTAAGAAAGTCAAGGGTTTGTTTTTGGAACAATATACCTATCAATCATCACGTTTACTCAGCAGGGACTGGACAGCAATTTATCACGGGTGATTGAAGAGGGAATCAAATGTTACCTGGTGGCTTGGACATGCTCCTCACCACTGTCCCTGACAATATGTGATTCTCTGTGACTTATCATGAAAGATTGTCATGGAAAACTCTATAGTTCTGTCTTTCATTCTCACTAGGGACTGACAGGAACACATGTACTGGTCTAATTAACTTTCTTCCTGTCTTCCCTATCCACTGTTGGTACAAGTTTGTAAGTCTGTTTGGAGAATTTCTTGTATGTAGGGGACCACAGTACCTCACCCTGCTGAGCCTAGTCCTCTCTAGCCTTCAAAAATGATCCAGGAAGACTTTCCAGTCCTTCCTCTCAGATTTTGGTACTTTATATACACAGAATTTTATATAGTTAACTAAGTTTTGCATACCAAACCTGACTTCAACTCAGATTGGCACAGGAACTTGAACATGGGTGTTATTTAAAGACTATATCTTGATTGACAGGCAATAACTAAGGCTGAAATAACCCTGACTTTGGCTTCTATTTTGATTTCCTACGTGGCAGGTACATTTTACATGCAAAGATTTTTTTCCTGTTCTATATTTATCCATACAGGCAAGATTTATGCTTCAATTCATAACTGGAATATGTGTTGTGATGAGTATTCTTGTTTGGTTTGCTTTTATCCATCCATCAGTATTAAGTACAGTATAAAAGTTTGGATTTGAGGCACATAGGGATGCATGGATGTTGCTAGATGTCAGTGGGGTGGGATGGACTGGTCATTGGGAATGTACGTTAAGCCATATAACCCTCATAACTGTGGCTCCTATGACATTTCAATGTGACATTGGTCTCCTTATTTTTGACCTAGTCTTTGGGCTTTTGAACATTTTCTAATGTTTTCTGGTGCTAAGACTAAGAACAACCTGCTTCTAATGCAAGGTGGTATGACCTAGGATTATTGAAAAATCATGCCTCAGTTTTCAAATCTTAGTATATTTCTATGCATAAATTTTCTTTTGATCCTGTCCTAATTTAAATGGTAATGTCTGTGTTCATGTGGCCAGACTCTTGTTCTTTCCTGTATACCCTTGGAGCTGATCTGAGTGTGGAGACTCCGTTCACTTCAAAGGAAGCTTCTCGCTTGGATCTTCTCCACAGGGGTGCTCACACTAAGACAAGACATGATCCATACAGCTTTTTTCTTTCTGTATTTGTGAAAAAAGGCAAAATAAAAATGGAGACTTTTTTAAGTGCATTTAACAGTCTAGGTAATTAAATCAGTATTGTATAATAAAGTTTTTATACACTTTTGCTAGTAGATAATTATGGAATCTTCTTAAAGATGGAACATTAAAAGTATTTCAGCATGGTAGAATATTCTAGTGTTCCTATTACTTTTGAACAAACCTGCTTTATGTTATTGCTGTTGAGTACATGAGCTGAGAATAGTCCCATGCTGTGGGACATAATTAATTATAAGAGAGATTGTAACCGAACTTTTAAATTATTATTTAAACCTTATTTATTTATTACTAAATTCACTTATAACAAACACCAACAATTTCTTAACTATTAATCCTATAAATTCCTACAACCCCTTTAACCTATCCACTAAACCTATTGATAATCATAACAACCACTTTCATAACCTTTTAGAATGATACAGTCTCTGGGGCAGGTCCTCTGTTGTCAGGAACACAGTCTTTGTTGTAGATTCTTTAACGCACTTAGCAGTCCTTTTTCTGGATCTCTCGGATGCAGGTTCATCAGGGTAGTTGGTTATTGCAGTCTCACCTTAAATAAGGGTTCATGCTTTCTTCTCTGTGGGAGACCCCAGCCGTCTGCAGGCCAACTTACTTCTTTTGAATCAGGAACTCAGCTGCTCTGCCTCAGTCCTTAAAGCCAGGCACCGTTTCCTTTAGGCCACTGTTTGGACAGATCAAACCCCTCTAGGCAAAAGCTGAGCCACAGGGTCCAGTCCTTGGCCTTTTGGTGTCTTGCTCAGGCTTTCTTTGCTCACCGGCTTCTTTCTGCTTCAGGGAGAGAGATGGCCATCAATGGCCAGCCCTTTTTTCAGCAGGACTCTTGGAGCTCTCTAGCATCAAGGGCCTCTTCTTCTTTCTCAGCTCCATGTACTGTCCTCAGATAGGAGGAACTCTGTTTCAGCTTAATTTGGGCTCCGCCCACTTAGCAGCTGAAAACAATGTCAGGCCAGATACTTTGTTTCAAGTCTATTGAGTCTTTCCTGTTTTCCTGACTTCAAACTTGTTTTTCAGTCTATTGAGTCTTTCCTGTTTTTGCTGACCTCAAACTTGTTTTTCAGTCTATTGAGTCTTTCCTGTTTTTGCTGACTTCATGCTGATAATGCTCTTCAGGCTCCGAATTAAGAGACAGTATCAGAAACTCCTATATATTTCCTAAATCTAATTTATCTAACTCCTACAAGAGATAGACATATTTTACATGTAAAAATATTTTAAAGGGAAGACAAAGTATGTTGTTTTAATGTGACCATTAAATATCAAATAAGGCATCATTTTTAGCTGCTTGCAAGTTTTTACTAACTTTTTTCATCTATTATCTTGTATTTTAAAATTATTTTATTTACATTGGATTTTAGAACATTCTTATTTCAAAGTTCAACAGAGACTGGGATCGGTAAAATCCTTAGTATTCTTCATTCTCAAAAATTAAAGGCATTTTCTTTAGGTATGCATAATTATGAGCAGCTTGCTTTTCAATATTGATGTGCCTTAAGAAGATGTAGATATAACCAACTTAATTTTAATTGGAGTGCAACCAAAACCCTTAGTTGATTTTGTTTTTACAACCTATAGACATTTTCACATCATTACTTCAGTGAAACTCATATTCTTAGGGATGAAATCAATCCATTGCTTTTGCTTTTCTACATGAGGGAACTTAAGAGAGATAAGTCAGAGCTGGGTCTGAACAGAACTGCAAAAAAACAGAGGTAGAATCATGGTCTTGATTTTGTTCCTTTTAGTTTCAAACTCACTGGCTGTCTATTCTTATATTTACTTTATCAAGGAGACAATTTAAATTTGACTTTTTATTCTAATAGGTACATTCTATAAGTGGTTCTCTTTCCTGGTGCTTTCAGTGAAATAGCGTGTTTGCAATTAATATAGGCAGTTCAGTAAAGGTTAAAGCTGAATGTAGAGTGATATTTCTATATTAACTCTACAAAATCACACATAATCATAATTACCATATTAGATGTTTGGACAATAAGAAAAAGAGCCATTGTATCTGACTTTTTACCTTTTGTGGGAAAAACTATTTTAAAAGATCCTTAAAAGTATCATAATGCTCATATTTTATATTAATTCATCAACTCCTTCATCTTAATAAAGTGAGGTAACTAACATACTCTTTTGGACTTGCTTGGAACTTTGAGATGAATGAGAACTCATAATTTTATAATGTACTATACATTTATCCATTTTAATCTATGTATTATGGTTAACCTTTTATTTTCATGTTGCTTTGCATACTAAGTCTCAAATTAGACTTCTTTCTTTTTTTTTTTGAGAGGTTGACACTAAATAGGATAAACTACCTCTGGAATAAAAAAGGATTTTCAAGTAATAATCCATAAGACTGGTTTATCTATCTATTGAGTTTTATTCACCAGATATTAGTAGATATCCACTATATGCTAATTACAATTATAGTATCTAGAAAGCATCAGTTTAATTAATGGAAAAGGAATATTTGAACAGAACATATCTGTCCACATACAGTCTGGAAGACACTTAGGGCTATTACGTACCTTCAGGAAATGCATAAACGCAAAACTACTTTAATAATAGTAAATAATGCCTTACTTGTTGAGAGACTGAACAATCCAAAGCTTTCTCAGATGTCTTGATGAAAGGACAAAAGAAATCTTGTGGGCAGCAAGATAGCAGGAATCAACTAGGACAAATTTCAATCATCAGGAAGACAGATCGGACAACAGCAGAGATATACTCCTGCTGAAAGGCAGTTTGTGAGGCGCAAGCCTATCTGGGCTTGCCCAGCAAAGCCAGGGACAACAAAGAACTCGGTACTGGAAATATAGACACTGGAGTTTTGGAGTCACCAGACACGGACACGGAGACCTTCCCACTGGGAGACTGCACTCTCTCCATTTCAATCCTTTCAGGACTCGAGCTGGAAGATTTAACCTCCAAGCACAGGACCTCCTGAGGCCCCAGCGTCTGTGCAGGGACTAGGCTTGGATACCCAGGAACATACCAGCAGAGCCGCTACGTGCTGAATACCCAGACTACAAGACAGAGAGCTCTGACTCGGGAGCAATGAAACAATCCCAGATCATTCCTCATTGCCTGGGTGACGTGGGTTTTACCAGATCACAGTGCTTCTGGCTATAAGACACACATTGACCCTGAGAACCCCATGACAGCAGCTTAGGAGGACCACAATCATGGTCCTGACACAGCTCCAGCCAACAGTCTGTGACCTGCCAACCTGCACCTTCATCACTAGGAAGACCTGTTGGATCTCAGGAACCTGCAGGAAGGAATAACACATCCCATCACAACCTCTGACCTGAGTTCCCAATTGGGACACAACAGGGAGGGGTGAGCTCTGGGAGACACACTGAGAACCAACCTCCACACAAGGCCACATCCAGCCTGTGGAGAACTACAGATCACCAAGCTATATGAATTTTACACCAAAGTGCCCTTCTTGTCACTAAGCCCAGAAGGCACCAGGAGAAAACAGCTAAGAACAACCAGAGGGCTAAAGGTCAGTTAAAGAACAGATCTGACAAATATCAGGGAAATATGACTCCAGCAAAATGCAGCTGTGCTAGTACAGTAAGCTCTGACCACTCCACCACAGCTGAAACATATGAAAATGATGAAAAAAATCTATACTCTGAAAAGTGATAGAGTCCTTTCAAGAAGAAATTAAATCTTTGAAGGAATTCAAAGATTCCTCAATTTTACAAATGAAAGCAATGGAGAATACCATTAGAGATCTCCAAGCCAAAGTGGCTCAACATGAATGGGAAAGAGAAAAGGTAATGAAAGATTTAAAAGATTTGCAGACAAAGACAAGCAAATTGGAGCATGAAACATCAAAAACAAATAAAATTGTTCAAGCCTTGAAATTGGAAGTGGAGGCAATAAAGAAAACACAGAGGTAATCTTGGAGGTGGAAAATCAAGGGAAGAGAAAAGGAACTACAGACATGAGTATCAAAAATAGGATACAAGAGATGGATGACAGAATCTCAGGCATGGATGATTCGATTAAAGAAATCAGTACACCAACCAAAGAAAATGAGAAATCTAAAAACGTTCTCACCCATAAAATCCAAGAAACCAAGTACTCAATGAAAATACAGAACCTAAAAATTATTGGCATAGAAGAAAGAGAAGACTCCTGATTTCAAGGTCCAGGAAATATCTTCAACAAAATCATAGAAGAAAACTTCCCAAACCTAAAGAGAGGGATGCCGATAAAATTTCAGGAGGCATACAGAACACCAAACAGAATAGGCCAGAAAAGAAATTCCTCTCACCACATAATAATTGAAACTCCAGATGTACAGAACAAAGAAAGAATATTAAAAGCATCAAGAGAAAAAGGTCAAGTAACACATAATGGCAGACCCATCAGAATTACACCTGACTTCTCCTCAGAAACTCCAAAAGCCAGAAGGGCTTGGAAAGACGTCCTACAGGCCATAAGAGAACACACGTGCCCATCCAGACTTCTATATCCAGCAAAACTCTCTATCAACTTACCAACAAATATCTCTAAACAAAACAAAACAAAACAAGATATTCCATGACAAAATCAAATTTAAACAGTACCTACCCACAAATCCAGCCCTACAGAAGATCCTAGAAGGAATATTCCAACCTACTGAAGATAACTACTCCCAAGAAAACAGAGGAAGCAAAAAACTCCACTGCAGCTAAACCAAAAGAAACACATAACCACCACCCACAACAAAATAACAAGAAATAACAACCTTTGGTCATTAATATCCATCAACATCAATAGACTCAACACCCCAGTAAAAAGACACAAACTTACAGAATGGATCCGTAAACAAGACCCATCATTTTGCTGTATACAAGAAATGCATCTCACAAAGATAGATGCTACCTCAGAGTAAAAGGCTGGGAGAAGGTTTTCCAAGCAAATGGGCCCAGGAAGCAAGCTGGAGTAGCCATCCTAATAACAAATACAATAGACTTTCAACTGAAGTTGATCAAAAAAGATAGGGAAGGGCACTACACACTCGTTAAAGGAAAAATTCATCAAGATGACATCTCAGTACTAAATATCTATGCCCCAAATACAAGGGCACCCACATTTGTAAAAGAAATTCTTCTAAAGGTTAAAACTCACATTTCCCAACACATTAGTAGTAGGAGACTTCAATATGCCACTCACAACAATGGACAGGTCATTGAGACAGAAACCAAGCAGAGAAATAATGAGCCTAACAGAAGTCATGAACCAAATGGAACTAACAGATATCTACAGAACATTTCACCTAAACACAAAAGAATACACCTTCTTTTCAGCACTACATGGAGCCTATAGTTGGACACAAAGCAAGCCTCAACAGATACAAGAAAATTGAAATAACCCCTTGCATCTTAGACCACCATGGAATAAAGCTGGACTTCAACAACAACAGAAATAATAGAAAGCCTACACATTCATGGAAACTGAACAACTCTCTACTGAATGCCCACTGGGTCAGGGAAGAAATAAAGAAGGAAATCAAAGACTTCTTAAAATCCAATGAAAATGAAGGCACAACATACCCAAACCTATGGCACACAATGAGAGCAGTGCTACGAGGAAAGTTCATAGCACTAAGTGCCTTCAAAAAGAAAATTGTGACAGCTTATATTAGCGAACTAACAGCTAAACTGGGTGAATTGGAAAAAAAAAAGAAGCAAACACTCCCAAGAGAGCAGAAGGCAGGAGATCATCAAACCTAGGGCTGAAATCAACAACTTAGAAACAAAAAGCATGATACAAAGAATCAATGAAAGCAAGAGTCGGTTCTTTGAAAAAAATCAACAAAGTAGACAAACCCTTAGCCCAATTAACTAAAAGGCAGAGGAAAAAAACCCAATTCAACAAAATCAGAAATGAAAAGGGAGAAATAACAACAGACATTGAGGAAATCCAGAGAATCTTTAGGTCCTACTTTAAAAATCTGTACTCCACCAAATTTAGAAACCTAAGCTAAATGGACAATTTTCTTGATAGATTCTACCTACCAAAGTTAAATAAAGATCAGGTTAACAGATTAAACAGCCCTATAACCCCTAAGGAAATAGAAACAGACATTAAACACCTCCCAACCAAAGAAAGTCCAGGGCCAGATGGTTTCAGCACAAAATTCTACCAGACCTTCAAAGAAGAGCTAATACCAATGCTCTTCAAACTCTTCCACAAAATAGAAACAGAATAAACACTTAAAACCCATTCTATGAGGCCACAGTCACCCTGATTCCTAAACCACACAAAGACCCAACAAAGAAAGAGAACTTCAGACCAATTTCCCTCATGAACATAGACACAAACATACTTAATAAAATACTGGCAAACCAAATCCAAGAACACATCAAAAGTATCATACTCCATGAGTAAGTAGGCTTCATTCCAGGAATGCAGGGATGGTTCAACATATGAAAATCTATCAACATAATTCACCACATAAACAAGTTGAAAGAAAAAAAAACACAAGATCATCTCACTAGTTGCTGAAAAAGCATTTGCCAAATTTAACAACCTTCATCCTAAAAGTCCTGGAAAGAATGGGCATACAAGGACCATACCTAGATATAATAAAGGCCATATACAGCAAGCCAGTGGCCAGCCTCAAATTAAATGGAGAGAAACTTAAAGCATTTCTTCTAACTCAGGGACAAGGCAAGGATACCCACTTTTGCCATATCTCTTCAACACAATACTTGAAGCTCTTGATAGAGCAATAAGAGGGCTAATGGAGATCAAGGGGATACAAATTGAAAACAAAGAAGTCAAATTATCCCTATTTGCAGACAATATGATAGTATACATACGTGACCACAAAAATTCTATCAGAGAACTCTTACAGCTGATAAACACCTTCAGCAAGGTGGCTGGGTTCAAAAGTAATTCAAAAAATATCAGAAGCCCTTCTTTATACAACAAATAAATGGACTGAGAAAGAAATTAGTGAAACAACACCCTTCACAATAGCCACAAGCAATATAAAATACCTGAGGGTAATTCTAACCAAGCATGTGAAAGACCTGTATGACAAGAACTTCAGGTCCTTGAAGAAAGAAATTGAAGAGGCCATGAGAAGATGGAAAGATCTCCCAGGCTCATGGATAGGTAGGATCAACATAATAAAAATGGCCATCCTGCCAAAAGCAAGGTCTTTATGGACCTGGAAAAAGCAATTCTCAACTTCATATGGAATAACAAAAAAACAAACAAACAAACAAACAAAAAACAGAATAGCCAAATCAATCCTGTACAATAAAACAAAACAAAACAAAAAATATCTGGAGGTATCACCATCCCAGATTTCAAGCTGTTACTTGAAATTACTATTACTACAGAGCAATAGTAATAAAAACAGCATGGTACTGGTATAGAAACAGACCAATGGATCAATGGAATCTAATTGAAGACCCAGAAATGAACCCACACAATGTATGGTCACTTACTTTTTAACAAAGAAGCCAAAACCATTCAGTGGAAAAAGGATAGCATCATCACCTAATGGTGCTGGTCTAACTGGATGTCCACATGTAAAAGAATGAAATTAGGACCCTACTTATCACCTTGCACAAAACTTAAGTCCAAGTGGATCAAAGACCTTAACATAAGGCCTGACACACTAAATCTATTAGAATAGAATGTGGGGAAAACCCTCAAACTCATCTTCAGAGTTGCAACTTCCTGAACAAAACACCAACAGCTTAGGGTCTAAGACCAACAATCAGTAAGTGGGACCTCATGAAACTGAAAAGCTTCAGTAAGGCAAAAGACACTGTCATTTGAACAAAACGTCAGCCTACACATTGGGAAAAAATCTTCACCAACCCCTGTAACCGAACTTTTAAATTATTATTTAACACTTATTTATTTATTACTAAATTCACTTATAACAAACACCAACAATTTCTTAACTATTAATCCTATAAATTATTACAACCCCTTTAACCTATCCACTAAACCTATTGATAATCATAACAACTACTTTCATAACCTTTAGAATGATACAGTCTCTGGGGCAGGTCCTCAGTCGTCAGGAACACAGTATTTGTTGTAGATTCTTTAACACACTTAGCAGTCCTTTTTCTGGATCTCTCAGATGCAGGTTCATCAGGGTAAGTTGGTTATTGCAGTCTCACCTTAAATAAGGCTTCATGCTTTCTTCTCTGTGGGAGACCCCAGCCGTCTGCAGGCCAACTTACTTCTTTTGAATCAGGAACTCAGCTGCTCTGCCTCAGTCCTTAAAGCCAGGCACCGTTTCCTTTAGGCCACTGTTTGGACAGATCAAACCCCTCTAGGCAAAAGCTGAGCCATAGGGTCCAGTCCTTGGCCTTTTGGTGTCTTGCTCAGGCTTTCTTTGCCCACCGGCTTCTTTCTGCTTCAGGGAGAGAGCTGGCCATCAATGGCCAGCCCTTTTTTCATCAGGACTCTTGGAGCTCTCTAGCATCAGGGGCCTCTTCTCCTCTGGGCTCCACGCACTGTCCTCAAATAGGAGGAACTCTGTTTCAGCTTAATTTGGGCTCCGCCCACTTAGCAGCTGAAAACAATGTCAGGCCAGATACTTTGTTTCTTCAAGTCTTGAGTCTTTCCTGTTTTTCCTGACTTCAAACTTGTTTTTCAGTCTATTGAGTCTTTCCTGTTTTTGCTGACTTTATGCTGATAATGCTCTTCAGGCCCCGAATTAAGAGACAGTATCAGAAACTCCTATATTTTTCCTAAATCTAATTTATCTAACTCCTACAAACCCCACATCTGACAGAGGGCTAATATCCAAAATTTACAAAGAACTCAAGAAATTAAATGCCAAGAAACCAAATAATCCAATCAAAAAAATGGGGAACAGAGCTAAATAGAGAATTCACAAAGGAGGAATCCCTAATGGCTGAGAGACACTTGAAGAATTGCTCAGCATCCTAATCATCCGAGAAATGCAACTCAAGACAACTCTGAGATTCCATCTCATACCTGTCAGAATGGCTAAGATAAAAAATTCAAATGATCGCACATGCTGGCGAGGTGTGGAGAAAGGGAGTGCAAGCTTGTACAACCACTATGGAAATTAGTCTGGTGATATCTTAGAAAACATGGAATAGCTCTACCTCAATACCCAGCCATACCACTTCTGGGTATACATCCAATTAATTCCTCACCAAACCACAAGGATGTTTCCTCATCTATGTTCATAGCAACCTTATTTGTAATAGTTGGAAACTGGGAACAACCCAGTTTGTCTCTCAACCTAGGAATGGATAAAAAACTGTGGTACATCTACACAATGGAATACTACTAAGCCATCAGAAACAAGGAAATCATGCAATTTGCAGCCAAATGGATGGAACTAGAGAAGCTCATCCTGAGGGAGCTAACTCAGACTCAGAAAGATGCACATGGCATCTATTCACTTATAGTCGGATTTTAGCCATATAGTACAGGATAACTATACTACAACCAATGCACCAAAAGGGACAGGAACACAGACTTTTGTTACCTGTCAATGAGCCATTTGCCCTAGTGGGGCTGCCTCGTAGGCACCCAGTGCATGAGGAGTCTCTTGGTCCTCATATGACTGCTAACTGAGGTGGGGGACTGATAGGTAGGTATACTCCACTCTGGAGAAGTGGGATGGAAGGGATAGGGAGTAGAGGATGGGAGGGCAGGACTGGGAAGGGTTGAAAGAGGGTACTGTGATAGAGATGTTACCTGAAGTAGTAAATAAACATAAAAAAAAAAGAAATCTTGTTCAGGGTCCTTTTCAGGGACAGACATGGCAAGGTTCAGTCTGGGACTGAGGCCAGAGCCTGGAAGGAGTTAGGGTTTCAGTTTCTGTGAACTTGGTTTTTCCTTCCTGAAGCGACTGAAGTGATCCTTCCTAAAACCACCATGTGCTCAATCTGTAATGCTCTTGAGATACCTTGTGTTTCCTTTGTGAAACATTGCTTTATTAGCCTCCTGCTGACTTCATCTCATTGTACGATAGTTTCTATTTACTCTGTCTCATTTCTCCCTTGGACATAGTATAGAAGATGCTGTACTTCTTAATAAAGTTGCTTGACAGAAGACATAGCTTGTACAAATCTCCTGATCCCAGACTCCCCTACCTCTTTGTCTTCTGATCACATTGTCTTCTTTCTCAGGACCTGCCACTGAATGACCTACTGTTCTGGTCTAGGTCACTTACCCTTTCTTTCAGTGATGCAATTTCAACAATGATACAAAAGAAATGATGAGTTAAATCTTCTGATTCCTTGGCATGAATCATGTCAGTGGCAGCAAGTTATTTTTAAAATTACTGTTTTTGAGGCAGGCTTAAGAAATGCATCAACAGTTAAGAGTATTGGTTGCTCTACCAGAGGACTCAAGTTCAAGTTCCAGCACTGATCTGGCAGCTTATAACCATCTCTATTTCCAGTTCCAGGTATTCCAATGCCCTCTTATCACTCCATGGGTACCAGGGGTGCTATATATAGACACACATACAGGCAAAACATTCATATAGATAAAATAAAATAATTTTAAATACCTTTCAATTATTATGGTTATACATACACCTGCAACAAAATAAATGCTATTTCACTTAGGTATGTCAAAGATGATGTAATGAAAATAGCTTTGTAACATATATTTTAAATTTGCATCTTCCTTGTGTTTTGTGTGAAAAAATGTAAAGAATTCTTGAGCACATTCACACACTTAAGAACTAAATTATCACAAAGTATTAAACGATTGCTTGAGCTGTGAGCCAAAGTGCTCGTCGTTCCTGTGGAGTACCATTTTCACTTAAGAATAGTTAAAAAGATGGACAGGATTAGGTTGGTGATGCAGCTCATTTGATAGAGTACCAATTGCTTATTGCCCACAAGGTCTTGGATTCTATCTTACTCCAGCACTGCATAAACCAGGAGTAGTGGTGCGTGTCTTCAACTCCAGCTTAGCAAGTGGAGGTAGGCTGATGAGAACCTCAAGGTCACCCTTGTTACTTGACTATGAAACAGCAAATAGAGAGTTCCAGACCATCCTCAGCTATATGAGAACCTCTAATTATGTTACCATTGCAATCATGTAATTTAGAGTTGGGAATTTGACAGATACCACCAGTCTGTGCTATTGTCATTGTTCTTGGTTGTATACTAGAATTATGTGGTATGACTCCATTGCTGATGGCACAGTTCACTCTAGATACAAGACCCAGAAAAAAATCAAGCTAGAACTGAGTTGGAGACTTCCTTCCTGATGGTAATGTTCATAATGCTGGAAGGTGATACTAACTGTAAGAGAAGAAAAGACTTCAACAGTCTTAGCCAGTTTTGTGCCCTATATGCTACAATACTGACCCAGCAAGCAAGATATGCCAAGTGGGCAATAGGGACATGACTGTTTGGGAAGTATCCAAGTGGTTTCTGGTAGGATTTGAAGTCTGCTTCATGGGAAGGAGTTCATTCCTTGTACTAAAAACTGAGTCAAAAGCCTGAGAGTTAAAAAGTCACAAGTCCTAGGTGGTGGAACCTAACACTGTTGTTTTACTAAATGGACATGTAATCAAACTGCTTTTATGGATATTTAAGTTCATCGCCGTAGATTAATGCTGCTTTTAGTCTCACTAAGCTTCCTTTGCCTTGGCTGATGGTCAATGCAGAGGCTCATAACTGTTCAAAGTGCTGAGAATACGTGACTGTTTAGTGCTTAGTTCTAAATGAGATATCTATTTTATATCTGTTTAGTGAACATCATAGAATCCTGGGTGGAGGGGCACAAGAACCCAAGAATGGGGATGAGAGTTACAAAATGCTGTCTGTTGAATGTGGCATGTCACCACAATGATGAACCGAGAACAACTGTGGCCACCTGAAAAAGATACACAGACAGAGAGACATAAACATAGGAAGGGATCTAGTTGGGAAGAAGGGGGTAGGGATGGAGATAAGAAAGAGTACTGGGGGTGAATGTAATCTCAATGCTTTGTAGATGAACAAAATTGCCAGAAAATGTAGACCTGAAATTTCAAGAAAACGAAAGTGTGAACAATAACTATTAAACTTAAAACAAAAATCTGAGTTTTTGAAAATATGTATTTGTCAGTGTTGTGAGATGTCAATCATGATATCAAATGCAACTTTTTATGTTGTCCAATGAAATGTATCTGTTTTGACATTTGTATGACTCAATGTACAATTTTTTTCATGTGATGACTTGTGATGTTACAAAGCCACTCTTGGATAAAATCAGGAGTTGTATTTCAGATTTTAATATAAAGAGTAGAAAACATACATTCATGACCTCGCAGTCATGCAATACCTCTCTTCACTGAGCTTTGTGTTCTAGAAAACATTTTTGCATAAAAAATGGAATTTATGTTAACGTCTAAAAGGCTTGTAATTGTTCTTTCTAAAAAATATTTTTCCTTACGCTGTATGTGTATTGACGTGTTGCCTGTGTACCTGTGTGTGCACCACATGAGCACAGTGCCTGCGAGGCAGAAGGGGACTCAGATTCACTGGGACTGGATTTACAGATGATCGTGAGCTGCCATGTGGGTGCTGAGAATGGCACCCTGGTCCTGGAAAACCAGCTAGTGCTCTTAACAACTGAGCTGTCTCTATAGCTCTACTGCTATTTTAAAAGATGTTACAAATAAATATTTAAACTTTTCCATCTTAAAATTAAAAAAATATATTTACTAATACTTGAGAATTTCATACATTGCATTTTTTATCATATTCACTCCTCCCCCAGTTTCTCCAAGATCTAATTCCCATTTATTTACACCTCACTTTGTGTTCTCTCTCTCTCTCTCTCTCTCTCTCTCTCTCTCTCTCTCTCTTCTACCACTGAGCATAGTTTGTACTGCTTGTTTACAATTGGGTGTATAGCCATCACTTCAACTAGTCAGCTTACAGGGTCCACATCCTATAATTCTGTGGGATTGGAAGTCCAAGAGCATAGGGTCCTGGCATATTCTCAACATCTTCTGAAGGCCTTTGTACTGCATCATGACTTGGCAGAAGGTACCAAGTAGTAATCAGAACACACAACCTGCAAAAGCTCACTTATTTTTTATTGCTGTTGTTTTCATAACAGGATTCCTCTAAGTAGGGCTGATTATGCTGCAACTTGCTCTATAGACCTGGCTGGCCTCAAATTCATAGAGATCCACTGCCTATTGAGTGCTGAGATTAAAGGCATGCACAACCATGCCTCGTTTTTATTCCTTATAAATTAAATTAGTCCGTTCAGGAGGGTACTTCTCAAGGGGTCAACTTCTCAAACACTATCATCATAATAATTCTCTAACCTGTGAAATGTGGGGAATGCATTCAAACCATAACATGAGTTTATTTGCCATTTCTTCACTCTCTCTGCCAATGTTTCATTTCTTTTATACATTTCAAGGCTATGTTGTTTTCATTTCAATATTGAGTTTTGAGAATGTATGTTTTAGATACTATAACCCTGGTAAAGAGCTAATATTCACCTATTTCTCTCTCTCCTGTAGTTAGCTATCTTTTTCATCTTGGAGTCTTAGAGGAAAAAATTTAATTTTGATGAAGCCCAATTCACCAGATTTTCCTTTTATGTGGTTTTTCATGTGGAATATAATAATCTTTTTTCCCAATATCTTGAGATTCTCTCTGATAGTTTTCAAGAAGTTGCAGCTTCATGACTTATATATATGTTCCTGACTCATTTTGAGCTGAGCTGATATGAGGCCTGAGACACTTAAGATGTCTAACTTGGTTTTTTGCATAGAGGTACCTACTCAGTCTCCATTTGTTGAAAAAGTTATATTTTCATCTTTGTGAAAAATAGATTGAATATATGACTGTGGGTATATTAGCAGATTATCCCTGATGCTGTAGAATCTCTATACCTGTCTTTATGTCTTTACTGTATAGTGGACTTATCCATACAACTTTATTCTTTCTGTTAAAAATTGATTTAGGTATTTTAGTTCTTTTATTTTTATGTCTATATTTTTGGAAAATGTTGGCTTTTATCTGTGTATTTATGCACCAGTATTCTGAATGCTAAAATTTTGCTCAACCATTGACAGGAACTGTAGTCAATGTTCATATCAATTTGACAAGTTACTTCTTCACTGTGTTTTTTTTTAAATCTACAAACCTGGTAGGAGAATATATCCTCTATGAGTTACACTCTTCTAATATTGTTTTATGTCTAGGATACACTCGATTTGGGGCTATTGTTTCATGAGTATTTGAAAAGAATTTGTATTGTTATTGTTGGTGGCACACTTACTCAAGCCTATTAGATCCCATTTGCACATTGTGCTACTGTTGAGAGAAGGTCTAATATTTTTCTCTGATACATTGAATTCAATGCTGAGATCTGGTTACCGCCCCTTCTGAGGCATTCTCTTGATTGGTTAATAAAAGTTGCTTATGGCCAATTAGCTGGGCAGAAAGAGTATAGGAAGGCAGGACTTCCTCAGATCAGCAGGAATTCCGCACACACAGAGACTCTCTCCCCTTTCCGCCAGGAGACACAGAAGGAGACAGATGTCTGGAGAAGTCTGAAAGGTACTCACAGGCACATGTTGGTTTGCGGTTAACTTACAGTAGCTAATTGAGAGTCTGCCCAACTAAGGGCTAAGTGTTAAAATATTAAAAGGTCTTGGTGTGTTTCATTATTGGGGAAAAGACTGCGGCAGCTTATAGGCCCTCAGTCCAAGTAGTCCCCGGCTGTTGGATTCCCAGACTCCCCTTGAGCCCAGGTGAATCTCCCGCCAAGCCACCGGTAATTCTACTGGCCAAATATAACAACTTATATTAATTAACAGAGTTTAGGTTATAGGTGGTGTAGGCCACCTTTGGTCCCGGGGCTCTTTCTCCAGGATAAGTTAGGCAACCGGTGAAGGCACTCAGGCCAGGCCGCCTGCTCCTCTGCCAAGCCGCCGGTTACTCCATCAGACACTCTGCCAGCCTAATATTACAGTTTATACTTACTAATAACTACATTAATTAATTAATTTGAAGTTTTCATGCTACTGAATTCATCTATATTCATCCTTGTATTTTTGACCTAACTTTCTGCCAGTTGTTGAGAAGGGAGCTGAAGTATTCAATTATCATTTCTGTGGATTTGTCTTTCTTTTACAATCATTCCTTTCTTTTCCTACTCTCCTTCCTTTTCTCTCTTCTTTTCCTCTTTCCCCTTTCCTCCCTTCTCTCCCCACTTTCTCCACTTTCTGACCTGCTAAATATTTTTCTCAAATATGTGAGCCAATAATTTATCTTGTTATGAAAGTTTCAGGTGGACTCCACCCACTCACAGTTCTGTCTTGGGTAATTCTGTACCTATTTAGTGTGAGATTTAGCAGGCTGGGAAGCTCTCCACCTCATCACTTCCTGATAGCATGATATCTCAAAATAGTGCAATCAAGACATCTATGCACTTTAAAGACATATTTTGCTTTGAACTAAATGTGAAATGTTTTCCTTTATTGATCATGCCTTCATTAGTTCAGGACTGACTATCATTAGTTCAGGACTGCCTACCATGCAATTGCACTGATTATAATTGTTACAGGATACTTTTATCAAGACAAATTGAAAGACTCAATAGTGGCTATGATTAGTAAGTATGTTCTGGAATATAAATAACAATTTGAATTCTGGAAACACCCCTTACAACTTATTCGAACCTTTGTTGTCCAATGCTTTTGTAAAACAAAGACATTGATAGTGTTGATTGATAGGGTTGATGCGAACATTAAAAAGTCCACATGGGTTATGCATTGTTTGTTATACAGTAACAACAGTAACTAATTTTAACGTAATAAAAATAATGTCCTTGAACCAAGTGAAGGCAAAATTATATATGTTATAGGTTTAGTTCTAGTTTGAATAGAGGAAAAAAAAGAAATGACTTTTTTGCATGTGTATTGAAACATGTGATTGAGAATACTGAAAGCATCACTAGTAACAATATCAACACTATGGGAAAATGTATTTTTTTTAAATACTTTATTTTTTTTTCTTCAAGTTACATCTCAGTAACAAACCCCTCCCTATTCCCCCTTCCTATCCCGCCCTTCCACCCTCTTCCCTCCAGAGGTTTCCCCTTTCAGTCCAACAGCTGGTTTCTTCTCTTATAACAGTAAGTATTATACAAAACAATAGATATAAATATGCCACATTTATGAGAGTAAATTGGCCCAGTATACCTTCCCAATGTTCAGTTTATACATATTTGGCCCCTGACTTTAACATTCTACTATCTACCCAACTCCATGAGTTTAAAGGTCTATATGTGACTCAACATTCATACTATCTTGCAACAAACTTTTAAGAGTATCTTCTTAGATCTATAACACCCTCTTGATTCCTAAACAGTTCAAAATTTAACTATAAGATTCTATCTGTCTATTCTTCAACCACCTCAGAGACCTGAGAGGGATAAATATATTTGCTTATATAGGAAGTGCAGAGCCTGCAGCTTCCAAAACTAAGAAAGAACATACCAATGACTGCCTGGACAGTTCCCATTTTCTCTCCATACATTCCAGCATCAATCTTCAGGCTTTGGGTCTTGTTTCTCTGACAGACATTTGTTGTAGAGCAGGGATTATGAAGGATTTACCTACCCTGTCTTGGCAGAGTTAGGCTGTCTACTTCCCTGCTACCAAGTTTTGTCCTTTTTGGACAGCAGTCTGTCTGCAGTTGGTGCAATGGGTTTTTTCATGCCAAGAGAAAGGCTTGCCACTAATTCAACCATCTTACAGTGGAGGTTCTTCGATGCTTATCTTCTACTTGGAGTAGAATAGGGGGTGCTGTCAGGCGCTGATATGTAATATTAAGATTATATTGGGCTACATAGGCATTGATCTTGGTATATTGATACATAATTAAGAGTATATTTAACCACAATTGAATAGATCTTTGTATATTGATACAAATTTAAAGGTAATGCTTCCCAATGGTATCATACCTAGAGATACTTAAAAATAAAATGTGAAGCTCTGACCTCTTGATACCAACTGTCTAAAACGGTCTAGGATAGTTAAAACAAACTCCTAGTCATGCAAACATGTCTCTTTGTTAGCTACTATGACAGTCTATCACAGATATTCTCTAAACTACCCAGTAATCAAGTTGCTAAGAGACAAGCAACATTTGCTTATCTAAATACAAGAGATGGATAGGGCATCTTCAAAAACCCCTAGAGATCTGCAGAATATGGCATTCAAAGATGTTATCTTAAATCAAGATTTTTTTTGATATCGGGAAAATGTATTTTAATTGGAAAATGAATAAGTAAATCTCTGCAAATTCACAGTGAAATATTATACAGTCATCCAAATGAATAATATGAAACAATATAATATGGTCATATTGTAGCAATACAATATTATATGAGAACTAAGTTTCCAGTTTTACACTATCCATATCTTTCTCTGAATTTAAAACAATAAAATAATATTTACTTTTTAAGAGTATATAAGCTTTTTTAACAAACATACAAAATTTTACATATAACACACTACATCTTATTACAGATAAAAAGCATAGAATTTAGGATAATATTTGCCTTGAATATGAAGATCTTGGGGGGGAAAAGATTGGGGAGACATATTGTCTATTGTAAATTTTTATCAATTCTTTGTTTTATTTTGAATGATGGATTTACTATTATTTATAATACTAAAACATTATAGAAGTCTAAATTCAGTAATTAAATAAAAGCAGAAAATTAATGGACCAATGATTAGAATATATCCTTAATTACAGGTTAGGAATTGTCCAGATTGGCGCATCAGAGTGTCAGTGAGAAACAGAAGGAAGTGAGGTGCATATCATACATAGTCTGTGCTAGATATGACATACATGTTAGCAAATGTTTCTATAGTAGAAATATTATGTTAATATTTCTATAATATTTCAATAGGGCTGATTTTATTTAAGCAAAAAGTTACCTGTCTGTGTTAAAAATTTGAATTATATTTTCATTATAAGTTTGAATATTATTTTAATAGTCCAAGTACTTATGCAATTGCATTTCTATATAAATTTTAGTGTGCACTTAGACATCACTTAAATAGTCCATGGAATTAATTCTACTTCAAAGGGTTTTGTTCTTTATGCCCAGTTATGATACAGCAAAAGTGTCATATTCTTTCCCTAGGTCCCTCTATTCTAAAGATTCTTATGTGATGCAGAGATACCTAAGGGACGCTGGAATGATTTGAGGTTATGTCTCACAAAATATAAAATCCTGAGGATCAGAAAAGTTAAACTATATCAAGACAACTAATTTCATTGTGTCATGCTCAATCCTAAGTGTACGGTAGGTATTTCTAGGGTCTTCGTGACATGTAACACAAGAGATTAGCTGCAGAAGCAGACAGGAGAAGCCCGAATTTAAATTTGATTCTAATAGCAAGCCAAGCATTAAAGAGATTAGCCAACATGTAAAATAATGACACTTATAATTTCCTTCTACTGTGAAAGGTACAAGATTGTCTCATAAATACATTAATCAGTGCGACTATACAATGAGTTTATGGATGATAGTTTTTAGTGAAGTCATAAAAAAGAATTACTTGTTTTACTTTCTATAGAAGTGCTCTGATATTGGAACTTTAATTCTCCATGCTTTACGTTGTTAATCCGTCAGGGAAGCACCATGCAGATGCACAGCCTACTGAGAGCTGTTTGGGTCAGAGGAATACAGCCTCTCTACAGAGACGAGGCAACAATCACATTTAACTCCTCTTTCTTGTGTGTGCTTTTCTTTAGCTAACCAACTAACTGACTTCTACCATGTTATGAAACGATATAAGGCCTTGTTGTAGTTACTTGATCTTGGATTTTTCTCCTTCAGTTACACAGGGGCTAAATAAACCGCATTTCTGCATAAGCTATCTAGTCCCTGATATTCTGTTATAGCAACAGAGGATGGTGAAGGCAACCACCATAAATACCTTTCACATCAATAAAAGCTCATTGGGATCCTAATTTATTAGAATATAAAGGGATCCACAGAACAAAAGCTCTGTGAACTGCTGTTTTCATTTATCCTGCCTTAGTTCTATATTCCAACTAGAACCACACTGAAACTCATAAGACATGTCATGTTTCATACTATATTGAACAACTGGGAATTTATACATAACTGAGAGGAAATTTGAAGCATACAAGGTTGTCAAGGTGACGGGCTCATGAGGCAGCTCAGGCCGACTCTTGATTAGGAGGAAGTAGGTGAGCTGGGCTCTGTATTAGGTATATTGTTGGTCAAATTCTAAAGTAATAAACTCAAAATTTTTATTAGAATGGCATAAATGACAGCATCAGAGGGGGGAAGAGGGCATGGCATGGGCATGACAGCATGAGAAAGGGACAAGCAGTTACAGCCATGAATATCCCCCCTCCACATGTTAAGCGCCCAGGATTTTAATGACATGCAGGAGGCACTGTGATTAGTTTGACAGGAGGCCCAGAATCACTGAGAGCAGGATGGTAGTTTTGTTTAAAGTTGGCAAAAGATAAGGCCCACATGAAGAATATGCAGCCCTCTGGCAGATACATACAAATCACATCCCATAAGCTACCCACCCCCGCAAAAGCCAAACCTGTATTTAATACATAATATCAACTTCAATATTTGATGAAAATGCAAGGGCTAGTCCTTTCTTACTACTGCAGTGAGATGAGTCATTATTTTAGGCATTTATAAAACTTCCTAGGCCTTTGCTTAAATCCCACAGGGATATAAATCTGGATAATAAAGTCAGCAAGAACTGTATTTTTAAAGGGAAATTGCACTGTGTGAAGGGTTAGATAATACAAACTGAAATATATGTATACTTTAATATCTAATATTAGCTGGAAGCTTATTACCTCATGAAACTAGTAAGAAATATCTTTATCCCATGCACTGATTTTGGGTCTCCCAGTTTTTCTATTTCCTTAAAAATTGATTTTATTACCTCAGAAGACATTTTGGTTTTTGAAGCATGTGTGCAAATATGTGTGCAAGTGTATGTGTGTGTGTGCATGTGCATGAATGTGTATGTGTGCATGTTTATGTATGTGCATGTGTGTGTTCATGTATGTGTGACAGGGGTGTGAGTATTTGCACATTCTTGTATCCAGCTTTTCATGTAATTGACAAATTCTAACTCAAACTATTTCACAGAAATTCTGCTTTTTTAAGGTACTTGTCTGGTGAACTTCCTGGAATTCTGTCATATTTTATGTAGTTGAGTTGTAAAGATGTTTGCATTAGGCATAAAATGCCATACACACAGCTGAGTATGTAATATATACTTGTGTCGCTGGTGTGTGCAAATCTTGTCACTCCTCTCTGTCCTTCACTCATGCTGTCATTCTGTTTAGTTTGGAATCTTAGAAGATGTGTACCAATGTGGCTGTGTTTTTATCTTATACTTTTGAGGTATACAAACACAGAAATTGTCCTATTTTAACACAAGACCCTGCTGGTAACAAGAAGCATAAAAATCTTTAAAGACAGATTTTAAGGATGAGAATTATCCCATAAATTCCTGCAGGCATAAGAACTCTTCAGGAATGTCTCACTTTTGCATCCCACCTTTCCCTTAGCCCACTCCAGAGTCCTAATAGGTCACCCTCAATTTCATTGTGTCTAGTAGAAAGAGAATCCTGCTGAGAGCCAAACTCTCATCCAACTGGGCACAGTTTTTAAAATTGATGCGCTGAGCTGCTAATAATAAAGAGGAACGAATTGATTTTGAAAAGTCAATGCAATATGAGCTACTTGGATGCGAAAGAAGTGCTTAGGAGTTCTGTGTGCTGTCACAGTTTTGTCTCCACATAAATAAGGAGGCAGCGACAATTCTCAGTGGCCTTTCCTCTGTATCTCCTGGAAACAGAGGCACACTTTCTCCATTGAACAATGTGTAGTGCAGCAGTGTTCTCCACTCCAGATTTGCTTTTAAATGCACCCAAAGGAAGATAAAAAAGATAATATGGATGTGAGTTAGGAAATGAGATATTTTTAAACATTTGATATTGAGTTGTAGTAGCCTACCCAATAAAATGTTTTACTTTCTGTTTCTTGTATATATTTATAGTTTCATAAGCTGAACTCAACTGGATGTACTTGATAGTTGGTGTCTGGATTCCACATTCTTCTCTGATCATTTGAGAACAGAAAAGGTTTCTGCTTAGAGAAAAAGTACAACTTATTTTAAGATATTTATTTTCAAAGACCTTTTTAAAATTAGGGATGTATTTGTGGCTATGCCTATTTTTTCCATATTTTTGTTCAACAAACATATTAATTATCTTTTGTTTCTTGCTAAGAAAGTTTGAACTATAAAGAATTGTGTTGGTATTTTTATAGGAATTGCATTGAATCTGTATATTGCTTTTGGTAGGATGGTCATTTTTATTATGTTGATCCTACCTATCCATGAGCATGAGAGATCTTTCATTCTTCTGATAGTCTCTTCAATTTCTTTATTCAAGGGCTTGAAGTCCTTGTTGTACAGGTCCTTTACTTGCTTGGTTAGTTACCCCCAGGTATTTTATATTGTTTGTGGCTATTGTGAAGGGAGTTGTTTCCCTGATTTCTTTCTCAGCCCATTTATTTGTTGTATAAAGAAGGGCTTCTGATTTTTTAAATTAATTTTTTATCCAGCCAATTGCTGAAGGTGTTTATCAGCTGTAAGAGTTCTCTGGTGGAATTTTTGGGGTCGCTTATGTATACTATCATATCATCTGCAAACAGAGATAATTTGACTTCTTCATTTCCAATTTGTATCCCCTTGATCTCTTTTAGTTGTCTTATTGCTCTAGCAAGAACTTCAAGTACTATATTGAAGAGATATAGTGAAAGTGGGCATCCTTGTCTTGTCCTTGAGTTTAGAGGAAATGGTTCAAGTTTCTTTATAGACCTGGAAAAAGCTATTCTCAATTTCATATGGAACAACAAAAAAACCAGAATAGCTAAAAAAAATCCTGTACAATAAAAAAAAAATATCTGGAAGTATCACCATCCCAGATTTCAAGCTGTACTACAGAGCAATAGTAGGAAAAACAGCATGGTACTGGTATAGAAACAGACCGGTGGATCAATGGAATCAAAATGAAGACCCAGAAATGAACCCACACAAAGTATGGTCACCTAATTTTTGACAAAGAAGCCAAAACCACACAATGGAAAAAGGACAGCATCTTCAACAAATGGTGTTGGTCCAAGTGGATGTGCACTTGTAAAAGAATGAAATTAGATCCATACTTATCACCTTGTACAAACTTAAATCCAAGTGGATCAAAGACCTTAACATAAGCCTGGTAACACTAAATCTACTAGAAGAGAAAGTGGGAAAAACCCTCGAAATCATTGGCACAGGTGACAATTTCTTGAACAGAACACCTAAGGACCTAAGACCAACAATCAGTAAATGGGACCTCATGAAACTGAAAAGGTTCTGTAAGGCAAAAGACACTGTCATTTGAACAAATCAGCAGCCTACAGATTGGGAAAAAAATCTTCACCAACCCCACATCTGACGGAGGGCTAATATCCAAAATCTACAAAGAACTCAAGAAATTAAATGTCAAGAAACCAAATAATCCAATTAGAAAATGGGGAAAAGAGCTAAATAGAGAATTCACAAAGGAGGAATCCCTAAAGGCTGAGAGACACTTGAAGAAATGCTCAGCATCCTTAATCATCAGAGAAATGCAACTCAAGACTACTCTGAGATTCCATCTCACACCTGTCAGAATGGCTAAGATAAAAAATTCAAATGACAGCACATGCTGGCGAGGGTATAGAAAAAGGGGAACCCTCCTCCATTGCTGGTGGGAGTGCAGGCTTGTGCAGCCACTATGGAGGTCAGTCTGGTGATATCTTAGAAAACTTGGAATAGCTTTGCTTCAGGACCCAGCCATATCACTTCTGGGTATACATCCAAATGACTCCTCACGGTATCACAAGAAAGTTTCCTCATCTATGTTCATAACAGCCTTATTTGTAATAGCTAGAAACTGGAAACAACCCAGATGTCCCTCAACCAAAGAATGGATTAAAAAACTGTGATACATCGACACAATGGAATATTACTCAGCTATCAGAAACAAGGAAATCATGCAATTTGCAGCCAAATGGATGGAACTAGAGAAGCTCATCCTGAGTGAGCTAACCCAGACTCAATAGGATGAACATGGCATCTATTCACTTATAGTAGGATTTTAGCTATATAATACAGGATATCTATACAACCAATGCACCAAAGGGAACATGGACATAGACTTTTTTTTTGTTGTTTTTTGTTGTTTTGTTTTGTTTTCTCTCCCTGGCAATGAGACACCTTTCCCTGATGATACTGCCTTGTAGGCCCCCAGTGTGTGTGGAGTCTCTTGGCCCTCATATGACTTCTGAGCTGGAGCGGGGAACTGTTACCTAGGGACACTGCACTCCAGAGGAGTGGGATGGAAGGGTTGGGGGTAAAGGGTGGGAGGGCGGGACTGGGAAGGGTAGAAAGAAGACACTATTATGGAGATGCAACCTGAAGCAATAAATAAATATATTTATTTTAAAAAATGAAAGTTTGAGCTTATAAAGTATTGGTCAGTATGGTAAGACATCTTAAGAAAGCCACAATTACTCAAAGAAATAATATATTTTGAGTAAATCTACTTAACTTCATATAAACATTTTTTATGTGAGATGATTTTGCACTGTCATGAACTTTTCTCAATTATATATTTGTTAGGTTTAGTTTTGGGTGTAAGAGCATTTGCATGTATAATAAAAATGTGAATAGATTTGCATGATCTTTCAGGTTTTACTTATTATTTTTCAAACAATATTTGTAAACTAAGAACTAAAACCCTTAGGTAGATGTCCAAAATGAGCAAAATTTCTTCCTGTAAATTATACTGTTTGGGGTTGTGCTGGCTGGTTTTATCAACTTGACACACACCTAAACATCTGGTAAAGAGAACAGCTAGATAAAGAGTATCTTGTAGAAAAAAAATTGGCTAATTAAATTATTTAACCAGTATTTAGTATATATTTAATTAGTTGGCTGTGTTAATCCTTAACCCACCATTATAAATGAATACACACAGACACCAGATGGATTTTAACAAGCCTTGAGCTGAACTGTGCAATCCTAGCTTATCTAAGCTAGCTCATAATTCTTTTACCCAAATATGACCCCATATATACATACATCCCTTTGGTCTGTTAGTCTCCATGCTATGCCGATGTTTCAGGCCATGTGGAATGATCTTCTTTAATCTACCCCAGGAAGAAGTGTTCCTCCTTCTTCCTGCTCCTGGCTTCTACTTGCCAAGCTGCTCTCTGTCTCAGAAGCCTACTCTGCGCACCTTATTCCTGCCTACCTTTGTTTTTGCCCAATCTCCAGGCCTCAGCGTTTATTTAACCAATCAGAGACAATGTAAGTAACAGACAGCAAGTTGGAGCAATTAATTAACATTTAGAATGCATAACATTACCCCGTCATTATCTTAATGAAGAAAATTTCATAATCCATAGGATTGGCCTGTACGCAAGTCTATAGGGTATTGTCTTCATCAATCACATAGGGATTGTGGTAGTGAGTTGTGTAAGACAGCAGAAAGCAGACCGAGAACATCATGGGGTACAAGTCAGTAAGGAGCACTCCTCCCTGGCCTTTACATCACTTCCTGCCTCCAGGTTCCTCCCTTGAGATCCCTCCCTGACTTCCCCCAGTGTGGAGTATGAGGAGAGAGTTGTAAGATGAAATATAACCTTTCTTCCTCAAGTTGATTTAGGTTACAATGTTTTATCGCAGCACCAGAAACTAAGGCAGGAATTGCTACTAGGTATGGGATATTGCTGTGACAGGTCTAACCATGTTTTGGGAAGGATTGTGGGAGGGCTTTAGAACTTTTGGCTAGAAAAGCCATTCAGTGTCCAGATCTTAATGGGCTGTTGTGGGAACTTGGAAGATAAGAGTGTTGAGGGCAATAAAGAATATATGGGCGTGTGTGGTAGTTTGAATGGGAATGGCCTCAAATGTTCATATTTTAATACTTGGTCCCGAGTTGATAGACTGTTTTGGGAAGGATTAGCAGGTGTGGGCATGTTGGAGAAGTTGTCCCACTGAGAATGGGCTACAACACTTCAGGTGATTCCCAGTGCTCCCTCTCTGCCTTGTGGCTGTAGACTGAGATGCGCTCTCAGTTATTTCTTTGCTTAAACATAATGGACTCCAATGCTCTGGAACTGTAAGCCAAATTAAACAGTTTCTTTTATAAGTGTCTTGGTCATGGTGTATTATCATAGCAATAGAAAAATAACTAAGATATTTGGTTTGCAAACTTATACAGGGAAGTTCAGATTCTGACGGTGCTCCTTGAGTAATATTTTGAATTAATAATCTGTGGTCCGGGTCAGCTGAGGATGAAGAATAAGCAGTCATGATACTACTCAGCTATGGCTGAACAATCAGCTGTGATTAAGAAGAAACCGGAGTCACTGAGGCAACATTCTCTTGGTACCCCAGGGTCAGCACATAGAAGCTGTGGTCCAGAGAGAACCAACATTGAAATTCATGCTGGCAGCTTAAATTTGATATTGTGTAAGAGTTCCTCAAGTGTTACCAACTTTAGGGTCATGGAGGGGTCATGGACAGTGACTGAGGCCTGGCACGGTGAAAGGCCAGAAGAAGCCTTTGGTGAAGGTGCAGCCTCAGTTGCAATTGGTGTCCAGAACTGAGGGCATCATGTAGACAAGTAGAGACTTGGCAAAATGTGGCAGTATCTGAGTCCCTTAAGAGAGCCAATGAGAAACTATTGATGAAGGTGCAGCTCCCAGCATTTTGGACAGGCCAGTAGCTGGGGATGATGACCAAGGACAGTAACAGATATGGAGTCGGTCTGAGCTGAGCCTATGAGACGAGCTGTACATGCTGTGGAATGTAGAGCTGGAGAGGAAGCGCCTAAACCCTTAGGAGCCACAAGATCATGGATCCTGGAATTCTGACACTGAGCTTGACCCGGTTGGACTTTGATTGGACTTTGATTTAATTGTAACTATGCCCTGTGTCTTCCCTCTTGAAGTAAGAATGCATTTAACTTGCTTTGTGATTTTACCAGAGTCCATAGTTCAGGGATTTTGGATATTTTAGACAGCTTTTGAACTTTGAACTTTTCCAAATGCTTGGAAATGTTAAAGTGACTGAGATTTTAAAGTATTTGAAATTTTAAGGATTGTGGGACTTTTAAACTTCAGAATGTTTCTTTTCTTAATATTGGGATACTGATATTAATGTGAGACCTTGGAGCTGAAGAAGAAAGGAAAGGTAATGGTTTGATAGTGATGTACTTGTGTGTTAGGTTGACAAGTGCTCAGTTGTGCTTGTTTTTCGTTAACTTGACACTTGTAAAGAGGGATTCTAAAGCAGGAGCAGGGGGCTGTCTCCCACTACATTGCCTGCCTTTGGATCGCTTTTCCCTAACTAGGCTGCCTTCTCTAGCCCTAATAGAAGATTCACTTGGTCTTGCTCTAACTTGGTATACCCAGGCTAGTTGATAACCATGGGAGGACTTCCCTTTTCTGTGGAGAAGGGGAGGAGGAGTGGACTGGGGTGGGAGGAATTGAGATGAGAGCTGGAGACTTGGAGGAGAGGAGGTAGGGGAAGCTGCAATCAGGATGTAAAGTAAATAAATAACTTAAGAATAAAGAAAGAGAGAGAGAGAAACAGAGACAGACAGAAAGAAAGAAAGAAGGAAAGAAAGAAAGAAAGAAAGAAAGAAAGAAAGAAAGAAAGAAAAGAAAGAAAGAAAGAAAAACATACCTATAAGTTGAGGACCATAGGCCCCCAACCTGTGGGTTAGTTGGATATATTATAATATAGGGTCTTATAATTAAGGTCTTATAAATAAGACCCTTCAGTCACAAACCTCTTGTGAAAATTTTTATCTTTCATTATCCTCTAGCCTTTAGAACTACAAAATTTAAATATGCCAGCCTTGTTTCTGGTATAAAATAAGTGTTGTGGGTAAAACAGTGTTTTACCCATGTAACAGAAGAATTAGTTTGGGAGTGGGATGATATTCCTGCCTTAAGCTTTTGGAGTAATGAAAAGGAATAAGTGTCTGGAAAGTTGGAATGATAGAAGAATACTATTCTGCATACCAGAACAGGACTTTGCTTGAGGGCTCTGGTCTTTTAGATTTAGGTGTAAGGCAAAATAATTTACTGAGAGTAAGTATGACAGCTGTGAGTTAGGTGTCTTGAGATGCATTTCCAAGGAGTTGGTGTACAATGGGGAATCAATTAAATAAAAGAATGGCTGGGCAGCATTTGGGCCCCAACTGAGGAATCCAATCCAATGCAATTACAGGAAGACAAAGAGAGAGGGCAGGGGAGGGAGAACAGTGGGAGGCAGA
>CAJQZJ010033276.1:4033203-4045708 GCA_907164525.1 Lophiomys imhausi
GAGAGAGAGAGAGAGAGAGAGAGAGAGAGAGAGAGACAGAGAGAGAGGAAGCTTTAGACAGGTGAAGGTGAAGACATAGGAAGTCTTTTTGGAAGAGACCAGTTTAAACCTTAAGAGCAGACATTGTCCTCCGGGATCTCAGATGACATTGAAGAGGGAGGCTGTTGTGGTGTGGTTTCCAGGTGTGAACAGAGAGAAGGAGCTTATGTCAGCCATGCATTTAAGCAATTTTTTTTCAAACATAGAATAATCTAAAATAAACCGACAAAGTCTATTGAACAAGCAATTAAGTTACTTAATGGTCTGTGCCCCTGTTTAATTGGCTCATTTCTGAAGATACTCTACTGTAGGTTATAGGCAATTTTAAAGGGATAAAGGGATAATAGATATAATGAAATCAGTAGCAGGAATATGAAAAAATTAAATACAATTAACCAAGTGAGCTATATGGATATGGTGATAATTAAAATTAGTCATTCATTTTAAAGGTGGGATAACTTTTATGTTTTATTGTTCCTATCTGCTGTGTTTTTCTTTTTCTTAATCACAGAAGCCATACTATGGATTGTAAGTGTACTGAGAATAGTCATGAAAATAATCAAAAGAAATATTTTTTTCACATTTCTGTTTTTGTATGTACTACTGAGGAAAAGGAAGGGCACTGTATGTATACCCTGCAGACTGCATCACAGAATTGTAGAAGCAACTCTAGATTAATACTGGAGACTTCCATAGATGATTTGTGACCTGGAACTTGGTTATTATGTATTCACTCACCATAGCTACTGATGGCACCAGAATGTTTAGGAGCAGTGTGGTAGAGTTAAATCATCTTAGTAATGAACAGCTGGATGAGTAGAAAGGCATGCTCATGTTATGATTCTCACCTACAGCAAATTTCCTTGGCGCAGAAAGAAGTTAGGGGACAGAGTGCTGCTGGAGACTGTAGAGGAGCATCGGAGCCATGTTTCTACATCCTGCTCTTCTCTGTGACTGGCAACCAAGGCTCCGCTATAACTCTTCAGCTAATGTAGGAATGTCTGTCTGCTAATTTATCCCTTAGTCCATATTGCTATATTCTCCATGATATGTGTTTTACCATCTTAAAATTCATTCTTCACTGAGAAAACTATTATTATAAAAATTAACATTTTTTTTTTACAAAGGTTTTATGTTTCAAGCAGAAAAAGATCCAGCATAAGGAACAACTAGGAACTAGCACTTAAGTTACAAACAATTTAAGAGCAAAAACTTCAAAAGGTATCATCTAAGGAGAGATACACAGTTACAACACGACTATCATCAAGGTCACTACGGCCAATTTGACAGAATTTAGAGTCACTTGAGAAGGTGAGAGACTGTCTAGATTAGCTTACCTTCTGGACAGGCCTGTGTGGGCTTTTACCATGTTAGGTCAACTGAGGAGACAAGACCTCGCCTGAATATGGATGGTAGCATTTTATGGCCTGGGTCCCCTCTACCCCTCTGGAATGAGCTCTAAGGAGAGCCGACTGAACGGAAACAGACAGGAGGCTAACCACAGGCAGCCATTGCTTTCTTCCGACTGGGACAATGAAGTCCCAAGTTCCCTCAGACTGCTGTCCCTGTGAAGGACTGGAACATGAACCTGCGAGCCGAAACACACATTCTCTGCCCAAATTGCTTTTGTTAGGGTGTTTTGTCAGAACTGCAGGAAAAGAAATGAAGAAGAAAAAAAAAACATTTATACAATAAAAGATTTATTGTTGAAGTTATTTGAATGGCAGTTTATATCTTTCCATATGAACCACATCATCTCTATTTTAAGGTATCAGATATGCATTTTCCTCCTCAAACATTTTACCATAAAATGGTTTAAAAATATAGAAAAGCTCCTCCTGCAAAGGTGCATGGAAAAATGCTCATATGTTTTCCTTAATGGAAATTCTACGATTTTTTTCTGTTATTTTTGTTTTATTATATATAAATTATATAAATATATATTTCTAAATATATACATGATTACCTTTATACCCTACAAAATTATCATACTATTTTGTACTTGATATTCTGCATTATTTTATAAAAGAAGAATATAATCATTCAGTTTCCTGCTCGTGGAAATGGTCACAAGCCTATTCATCTTACAGCTATGGAGGTCAGAAATTCACAACAGCCTTCCTGGCTGAATATAAAGTTGCCAGCCCTTTAGGGAATATAATTCCTTCTGCAGGCTTTGAAGAGCTTCTGTCTCCGTAGGCACCATCATTCCATGGGTCTTGGCCCCTGCCTGCATCCTCCTCCAAGAGCACCACTCCAACCTTTGCTTCCAACTAAATCTCTGTTTCTAGTCTTTTTCCTGTCTATTACAATGTCCTTTGGGATTACATTGGGCTGACACAGGTCTATAATAATCATGCTGTTTTAGTACCTTTAATTTACTGAGACATTCAAGTTTCTCTTTGCTATGTAAGACAGTATAGTCACATGTACTGATTAGTAGAGGATGGGCATCTTGAAAAACTATTATTCAGCTTATCACAGAATATTATGTTCTTTATTGTTGACTTCACTATTAGTTCATTTTAGTATCAGGAGAACAACACCTGCTGTGTTTAATATTTAATCCTGTTTGACTCATTCTATGAAATAAGTACTTCTCTCTGATGAACAGCTTTTATCATGTGAAACAACAAAAGCATTAGTAACCAATAGAATTAATGATCACAAAGGGGCAATTTTATGAGCCAATACGCTTTTTTTTTGTTTGTTTGTTTTGTTTTGTTTTTTTTGTTTTTTCGAGACAGGGTTTCTCTGTGTAGCTCTGGCTGTCCTGGACTCGCTTTGTAGACCAGGCTGGCCTCGAACTCACAGAGATCCGCCTGCCTCTGCCTCCCGAGTGCTGGGATTAAAGGCGTGCGCCACCACTGCCCGGCTGACAATACGCTTTTAAAGAGCACTGTTAAAAAACTTATTCTCTACCCAATCTAAGAGACATTACAATTCTATGTATATTAAGATGAAACAAAAGGGTTTGTGTGTGTGTGTGTGTTTTGTTGTTGTTCTTTGAGACATGGTCTCCCTATGTAACACTAACTGGCCTGGAACTCACTAGGTAGAGCAGCTAGCCTTGAACTCAGAAATTCACCTGTCTTTGCTTCCCCAGTGATGTAACTAACGTCATATGCCACTATGTCCAGCTACAACATATACACATAAGTCTTAAGCAGGCAGACCTCACCATTGTGCTCTCTGCAGACTGCCTAGCACGAGAAGGCTTGCAATGCCCTTCTCAGTATTATGGGTATTGCAACATTGATTTGTGGTGGTTTTAACATGTTCCCTCCAAATTCAGATTTCACAACATGAATCTCCAAAGCGGGGTTATTGCAAGGTAGGGATTTTAGTAGTGTTTAGTTCCTGGTGGTCAAGCTCTCAGAAACTGACTGCTATATATTTAAAAGGTGTGACAGGGGAGAGGTTCACTTCTCTTCTCTTGTTCCATAGGAGAACACAGGACTCAGTGCCCCTTGTCTTCTGCCTTCTTCCATGTGACAACAAAACAGCAAAGGCCATGCCAGGTCCTGGATTTTATTCTCAGACTTCCCAGCCTCCAGAATTATAATAAATATTTTCAGTTCTCTAAATAAGCCAGTCTACAGGCACCAGGAGAAAGGGACTAAGACACTCATCAACTATGTACGTAAACATGGCTCTAAAAATATACCACCCAATGAAATATCTCAAATCAAGCAGTGCTTGTGAGGGCTAAAATACCTGCACAGATATACTTTGAGTGAGGTTTAGCAATTCCCATCAGCCCAGTACTGTAGACACTAAAAGTAATGGCACCGGTTCTGTTAAGGTCATGGCGCCTGCAAGATGGTCCTATAACTTTGTATGCCCCGCTCCAGAAAGGACAGTGTGGTCACCTACCACATGCATAGTGACCCTGAAGGGCATAAAAGTAATTAAGTCTGCTTCATTTAACCGGAGCTTCTAGATCTCTGGATGACAGTTTCTCCATAGCCAGGATGGGTAGGAGTGGAATGGGAACACAATTCTCTTTAAATAAAAAAGCAAACAGGTTACTTTTTGACAGTCCTTATCCACATTTTACTTTTATCATCTGGGAGCAACTCTTTCAGCACACAGCACAAGTCCCTGTGTTTTCATTATTTTCTGCCAGCTCTCTCTCTCCTTCTGTAGAAACATCTAAAGGTAATAAATAGATAAAGCACATTTCTCCCAGCAGTGGGCTCTTCTTTTCACCTTTTCAGCATTTTTAGAAAGGGCAAGAGCTGCAGACCACCAAAGAGGAACTCTGGAGGAATGCCCTGATGCTTACTGATATTTCTCAGTTGGCCTATGAAATGAAGCCCTGTGTCACCTGGGTTAGCTGTGACACAGTGATGACACTTCTGGATTCTAGGAAAACTTGAAAAAAAATATATCCAGCTTTTAGAACATGACCCCTTTGATGACCTCCCAACAGTCAACATGTTTCTGAAAATTTGTAGCAGAGTGTACACCTTAAGCCATGGTTTTCCTGAGTATTGAAGTAGATAGCATGATAGTGTCTGTCTCACAAATAAGGACTTCACTGGATTAAGAAATACAACTTCCACCAACCAACGAGAATGCATGGACTGGACATAGGCCCCCCACACATATGTAGCTAATGGGCAGCTTGGTCTGCATGTGGGTTGCCTTACAATTGGAGCAGGGCTGTCTCTGACATGAGAGTGGTGCCTGTCTTTGGATCACCTTCCCCTAGCTGGGCTACCTTGTCTGGCCTCAGTAGCAGAGGATCTGCTTAGTCCTGCTGCAACTTGATGTGCTGGAGTGGGTTGGTATTGGGTCAGGGTTAAGATCGGAATGGGGGAAGAGGGCGGGATGGTGGGACAGGGAAGAGAGGAGGGAAAGGGCTGGGATCTGAATGTAAAGTGAAAAAATAAATTAATTAATGACAAAACAAAACAACAACAGAAAAGAAAGACAGAAGAAAGGAAGGAAGGAAAGAAAGGAAGGGAGAGAGGGAAGGAGGGAGGGAGAGAGGGAGGAGGGAGCAAGGGAGGGACGGAGGGAGGAAGGAAGGGAGGGAGGGAGGAAGAAAAAAAAAAGAAAGAGAGACAGACAACCTTTTCTACCCTAACCAGGAAGAAAGCAAATCATGGGCTGGTTAAGCTCTTGAGTTGTAGAATTATAATAATCTAGACTTAGATCCTTAATTTTACAGATATGCCACGATACCACATGACAGCTGATACTCTTGATCAGCTCTTTCAGATTTGAGACAAATTCTCATTACTGGCTAATCTGGTATAGAATGTGGCTGTGTATAGCTAAATTAATTTTATCTCCAAGATAAGGCTAGTACCTAGAATGAATTCAAGCCCGCAAGCATTCTGGGGTTTAATTACTTCACATCAGCTAAAGAGAAAGGGCTGCTGTACAAACTTCAGCTACTGAGAGCTGGAACAGGCAGACAAAAGCACTTATTATTTGTGACTAATGGCAACAAAAATTGTTTTCTTTTCCTTAGAATTAATTTGCATGAGACCGAAAAATTACTGGACTTGCAGAAGTTAAAATTAAAATTATATATATATTTCAAGACATTCTGACATTCTGAATATTAAAATCATGTAGGCAGGTGAGGTGCTTCTTGGATCCTGTCCTGATAGTAGAAACCCGAGGGAGAACCTCTCATACTGAAAGAGCATGGTAACAACCAATGAAAACACTGTGTATTAAACTCCCTTAAATCTATATAGTATACATGCTGGCCCTGCTGGCCTGCTTCAGCGAGTGTGGCTGTGTTAGTGACTTTGAGTCACAGCTCTAAGGCACGTCCAGCTTATACACTGCCCTGCAGTCAATTGAGGCTGAACGTGTGGCACTTTTGAACAACCCAGATGTAGTCCTAACCCCTCCCCCCACATTCACAGCCAATAAGTACATTGGAGAATGTCTGAGTGTGTTGAGACAAATTCTATGACTCTTCTGTAATTTATTTTTAAAAAATCACTTGACATTTTATTGCAGAGAATATTTGGTATCTGGTAGAGAAAAACATTTCAGAATGTTATGACTGAGAACAGCTTTTCAGCAGCAATGACTGATCCGATCATGAGAAGGTTTAGGAAAGAGACTAACAGGTTTTGTTTAATTTTTCCTTCAAATTCATTTTAACAGCTGACATAGTTATTCAAAACCAATAATGGTATAAAATGATTTACACTCAGAAGCTTCATTTCAGAATCTACTCTTATTAACCCTTTTCCTTTCTTGTCTCTTTGGTTACCATTTCTTTTCACTTTCTTATATTTTTTTTATAAGCAAGCAAAAAGAAAAAAACAAAACATAATCATCTTCCATCTGTCCCTTTAAAATTGGGTGGTCACACTACATTAATTTTTATAAATGCAATAGCTTTACATTTTATTTATTTATTTGTGTTTCTATGTGTTCCTGTGCATATCTATGTGTGTAATTTTGTGTGCTAGTCAACAGGCACCACCATCACATATGAGTGGAGGTAAAAGGACAATTTGGAGTTGGTTCTTTCTTTCTATTAGGTTGGTCCTGAGGATTGGGTTCAGGTTGCCAGCCTTGGTGGCAGGTACACTTACCCTCTCCTATCTTCTGAGATTTTACCATAATTTAGAAAAAAGTTGTATATCAAAGTACAATTGAGATATTATAATCACTTTCCCTTATAAACAATGGTGCAAAAAGTAAGCCTTTGTGTATGTTATTTTGTATATAGATAGCGTTATTAGTCAATTCATTTGTTTTGGTTTTTGAGACAGGGTCTCTGGCCTCCATTTATTTATCCTCCCTTCTCTGCTTTTTGGGTACTGAGATTACAGGCATGTTCCACCATGCTCAGTTCATAACTTCTTCCTACAAAGAAAGCTAGGAAGTGTCATAAATGATAATTTTTCTTTTTTAGTCAATAAAATTTGAACTTGGAAAAGAAAGTAATTCTGGATGTTGAACCCTGTCTTGGACTCAGAACAAACTCTTAGAAATGGAATTTCTAGCTCAATAACTAATAAATTCATAGCTTTTTAAGTATTGAATTTTTTCTTATATTTTAGCAATATTGTGGACATTCAAAAACTTTAAAGACTGGCGTTTTGGGCCTATCTGATGTGAAGATCCCTTATGTTCTCATTTGTGTCTCTACTGTGATGAATTGTGCTGGGTCTTTTCATGTGTTGCTTTGAGAGCTGGTCATGTTTGCTTTCCTCTGAATGCACTCCTCAGATCCTTTGGCTTTTATTAATTTTTTAATTATATCTTTAGAGTTCAAGTCACCCTGTATGGACTGGGAGATTAGCTGTTTTGTAATATGAAGAACAAATATCTTTCTCAGTGTGTTTGTTTGCCCAGTTAATTTGGCTAAGGTGGAACTCAGTGACATTTAATTCTGAGGCTCTTTGTATGAGTTCCAGCTTTTTTTATTTCTGTTGTCTTTGCTCTGATGTGCCACCTGCCACACCAGCAGCCTCCTCTTTCTGTAGATTCCAAAAATCACTGAGTCCCTTTCAATGTGTAAACCCATTCGTGTATCTTCTATCTTAAATAAATTATAAGCATATTTTCTTACATTACCCTCTCTCTCTCTCTCTCTCTCTCTCTCTCTCTTTCAGTCACGTTTTTGAAGGAAGAGTTCACCTTCTACATCTTCACATTTTCTTCTCATAGCCCTGCCCCATAATTCACCCAAATCTGTAACTTTGCTGGTTGCTCTCTGGTACTCAAATATCTGCCGACTTGCATCCTACTTAATTTGTCCTGTAGAACTTCACACTTCAATCATGATCATTATGTCTTGAAATCATTTTCAGTTGTGGCTGTTTTGTTACACTTTCCCTTTAGTATTCTATGCCTATAACTTTTGTGTATTATTCTCTGCTGTCCTCATGATATTTCTTCATGATATTTGCCTGTGAGTCAGGATCTCCTAAATCCACATCTACTACCCAGACCTTTGGCTTTCAAGATATATCTGTTGTGTGACATAATTACCTTTGTCCCCAAAATCTCTGGTCTAACACAAATTAGGCCCTTTTATTCATTGGCAACCAAAGAGCAGGCTCTTGTCACAGAGAACTCGGGGTACAGCATTTTAAAAGGCAGACCTCACAAACCTCACAATCAGATTATTGTCAAGTACACATCAGGAGAACCTGGTAACATTTTTTATTATACATTCATTCAACATCTATCTTAGTTATGTATCTGGGACATGTTCATGACTCTTCAAGGAGTCAGTGCCTGGAAAGCGTCAGGGCAAACACAAAGTGGAGCTGAAGTAAGATCAGGACAATACAGGGTTATCTCCATCACTTTATCCTGAAGCCTTTGAATTGATATTCCCTGTGCATAAAGAACTCCCCTTTAGGATAGTTTCACCTCCTTTTAGGAAGTTTCAGAAAACAAAATTTTCTCAGACATTTTAACCCTGCACTACTTCACCGAAAATAGCCCACTCCTGTGGCTTAAATAAAGGTAGAAACTAGAAACAAATGACCTGGATTGACTTCAGATGATCTATATACTGATTATTTGTTGTTCTTAGCTGAACTTTATTTACTGAATCAATTAGAAATTGCTCTGCCTGAGACACACCCTAAAGGAATTGACTTCAGTCCTCAGTTGACTGAGGAATTTAAGAGCTTTGTTACTCTTTCAGACACCCTTATTTACTGTAGTTGGCCTTTAATGGAATACAGCTGGGAGTGATGTTCTCAAATTTTCTGTAGATAACTCTAATTGCATTCTTCAAGGTGTCGACATTCAGTTAGACCAGCACCATTTGTTGAAAATGCTGTCCTTTTTGCATTGTGTGGTTTTGGCTTCTTTGTCAAAAATTAAGTGACCATAGGTGTGTGGGTCTTTATTTCTGGGTCTTCAATTTGATTCCATTGATAAACTTGTCTGTTTCTATACCAGTACCATGCTGTTTTTATTACTATTGCTCAGTAGTATATCTCGAAATCAGGGATAGTGATACCTCCAGATGTTGTTTTATTGTACAGGATTAACTTAGCTCTTCTGGTTTTTTGTTTTTCCATATGAAGTTGAGAGTTGTCTGTAAAGAATTGTGTTGGTATTTTGATGGGAATCACATTGAATCTGTATATTGCTTTTGGTAGGATGGCCATTTTTATTATGTTGATCCTACCTATCCATGAACATGGGCAATCTTTCCATCTTCTGATATCCTCTTCACTTTCCTTCTTCAAGGACTTGAAGTTCTTGTTGTACAGGTCTTTCACTTGCTTGGTTAGAGTTACCCCCAGGTATTTTATATTATTTGTGGCTATTGTGAAGGGTCAACTATTATAAAATATGGTTTTGAGATTAAAATAATCAATCTAAATAAAATTATCAATGTGAATAAAAAGCAAAGCAAAACAAAACAAAACCTAGAATTTAAAGCAATGGTTCTCAACTTTCCTAACACAGTGACTCTTTAATACAATTCTTCATGTTTTGGTGACCCCAACCACAAAATTATTTCTTTACTACTTCATAACTGTAATTTTGCTACTATTATGAATTATAATGTAAATACTTGATCTGCAGGATATCTGATATTCTGCCCCCAAAAGGGTTGTGACCCACAGGTTGAGAACTGCTGCTTTAGAACAAGACAAGTTTTCCTTTCAAGATAGAAATTTCATTGTGGAGGAAATTGTTAGCCTGTGACATTCAAGCCTCATGACAAGTGAGTTTTGGGTATCGCTCACCCCTAGGCTCAAAATTATATTTCCCATCCATATGTTCCTATTTCCTGTGAGTGAATGGCATGGTAATCCAGCTGATTACTCAAGTCAGAAACACAGGAGTAATTACAGATGTCCCATTACTTTTATTTGTATTTGGACATATCCTGTGCTATTATTGTCACTACCTTACCTCCTAAACATTCCCTGTGTGCTTAGTAGTAGAAATCTTGCCAGGTATAATAAAATAGTGTCCTAGTTGGTCTACTGCCTCCACTCTAGATAGTGCTGTCAGTTTGTAGGACAAGGTAAGGTTTGGATAATAGGCTTTGGAATTGGCCATATCCTGTCATAATTGCAGTTTTTCTTCTTATTGGCTTAGTGGAAATTACTTATCTTTCCTAAGATAAATTTTTTTCAATCTTCAAAATGAAAATAAAAATAGGACTCCTGTTTTGGAGTTACAGTATGGGAAAAAATAAAGTTATCCTTAAAAACCAATGATCAAAAACCTGTGTCAATCATAAAGTGAATCCCAAGTAGCCATGCACCTGGAGGATATTCTGATTCAGGTTTGCAAATTAACAAATGATGCATGTGATGGGCATATGCTCTCATCTTTCTGCCTGGAGCACTGTTCTCCACTCCCACCAAGTCTCTCTATCTAGTCACTCATATTTCTTTGCTATTCGATCAATATACTTGGCACCTTTGCACCTCTATTTACTAATTTATGAAAGAAGATCTGTTATGGCACACCTCATTGGTTATGATGGAACAAAACGGGGGAAGTAAAAAGATTGCTGGCCATATAAACCCTTTTCTAGTTCTTCTCCTCCACATATTTAAAGTTTTAACATTGTGATGAGAATTTTGCTTCCAGCCTTTCCTTCATGGAAAGGTTGTTTGTTTCAAGGTCTCCAGTGACAGTGATCCTGATTTGATGGACTATAAATAGAGAAAGCATAGAATGGAATTATTGTTCTTGCATGGAAAAAAAAGGTACTGGTCTACAGGTAAGACACTCAGAAGACAGGCAAGCATTGGTAAGGATGCTTATATGCCTGGCACCGAGTAGGCATAAACACCCATGGAAGGAGTTCTGATAAACTTTTGATGAATATCATACCAGTGTACATCAAAAGAATAGAGTGCATGGAAAATACATGCACTGATTTGAAAATGCCACATAATTTCTGTGATTTTAAGATGTGCTAGTACTGGTATTTATTACTTTGGTTTATACTAGTGTTCATGAAGATATGTTAGAGACAATTTAAGATTTTTTTCTTCTGCATTTTTTAGAATTAAAAAAGATCTATCCATTGTCTTCAGAACTTTTACTTTGTGATAAATACTTTCAAGTTAGGGAACTAGGCTTTTTCCCCCTTTCAGCCCCCAAAGGATTTATTTAGTCTTGGAATTAGTTTTCAGAAATCATTAATGCTGTAATTTGCTGGAGCAAGGCAATTTATATTATCTTGAGAGAAGTGAATGTCTTTTCTCTCTTCCCATGTCCTTTCTATCTGTTTATTTCTCATGTCACTAGATCTAGAAACTAGAAGTCATTCCACTGAAAAATGCTCCAAGGGCAATATGAGAACATGTTATGAAAACCAAGAAGGGGCAGGGGCAAAAAAGAGATGTACATACAAATTCTTTAAAGCCATCCCTGTTTAATTTAAAATTCTATGATTTATTTCATATCTATAATATAGCATAGACAGAAAAATATGGATTACTGGCCATAGCCTTATTGTTACTTTATATTGTCTGACCCTATGAAATCTAATCTATACCTTGATGTTTTATCTTTGGAATGTAAACTATTCGATACTTTCAGAGTACAAGTTGCATGGCTTAGTCATGAGAAAGCCACATCAATATCCTATCTTTATAAAGCCTGATGAAGGTCTTTTATTCCATTGACCTATAGGGATACTCAGAATTAATGTTCTGTAATGCATGTGCTATATATTAGGCTTGACAAATATAAATATGGTAAAGACTTACTCAGTTAGCTGTAGAGCTTAACAAATTTAGCCACACCGATGATCATTTTAGTCACCTTTTGTTACAATGGATGAAATATGTGTTTAAATCTTCGTTAAGAGTAATGTATACACAACTTATATACACCTACCCCTTCTTGGTTTTCATTACATGTTCTTATATTGTCCTTGGAGCAATTTTCAGTGAAATGACTTCTAGTTTCTTGATGTAGTGACATAAGAAGTAAACAGATAGAAGTAAGGTTACCCTGTTTATGCAACAATTTATCTCTTATTATTCTATCTTCAGTTCTAATCTGAACAAAGTGATCTGCATCTTCCTTAATTTTTCATTAAAATACCCTGACCCCAAATAAAATTAGATACTATGCTTGGCACTGTAGTTGGCTTAATGATGAATTCAAGTTAAACAAATTTGAAGCTTGGCTTAACATTTCATGGTAGTGGGATCCTTTCTAAGACTTAACAGGAAGAATAATACAATGTCTGACATATATATTTTATTATGCATTGCATGTACATAAATAATACAATGTGAAAATAGTAATAGTCCAAGGAAGTAAAGCTTCTTCTTGTTTACTGTTTAAGTATTCTTTGCAAATTGTGCTCATACTGAATAGGAAATATTCAAAATTGAATGAAATGGCAGCAGTCACTGCCCTATCAGAGGACAAGAGTTTGGGTGACAGCGCTCACATTGGAGGTCTTACAAAGGAGAGTAACTCCAGCTCTATAGGATCTTATTTCCCCTGCTGACCTCTGTGGGTAACA
>CAJQZJ010033276.1:4045718-4093843 GCA_907164525.1 Lophiomys imhausi
ACACACACACACACACACACACACACACACACACACACACACACACACTTGTTTAAAATCTGAAATGATATTTTAAAAATATTTATTTTATTTTTATTTTCTGGGTATATGTCTGTACAGGGAGCCATGAGGGACCAGAGGCATTGGACACACATAGATTTGGAGTCACAGGAGATTGTGAACTTTTGATGTTTGCTGGGAACCCAACTCAGATCATCTATAAGAGAAGTATGCACTCTTATTACATGCTACTACTGTTTCTGAATACTGGTGACCTCCATTCATATGTTAAAAGTTAATAGTGTGAAAGTATTCACATCAGGAGCTTTTGATGCAATAATTCCTGTACAAAGGCTTGAAATGCTGGGCATGTTCGCATCTGCCTGTAAATACCTGCACTTGAAGGATAGGACAGGGGGATTGTGAATTCTAGGCCAACCTAGGAAAACATGCTGAATTCAGAAGTCTGGATTAAATAACCAGATAGTTTTTTCAAACAAAAGGGCATGAGGGGCTGAAGGAGCCCTTATCTCTGCTTCTTTTCTGCTCTGTGAGAACAGTGATATTTCCTCACCAGATGTGACCACACTAAGAAGACGCCGTGTATGAAGCAAAAGGTTCACTTTAACTGACAGAAAAACTGGTGGTGCCTTGATCTTAGACTTCTCAACCTCCAGAATTATAAAAAATAAATGCTTATAATTTATATGTTACCCAGTGTCTAGAACTTTGCTATTGCAGGCTAACTCATTAAGATGGTTGTCAAGTCTTTAAAATTCTCTCTCTCTCTCAGAATTTGCTATGTAGCTCTGGCCTGGCCTGGAACTATGGAAATCAGGGTGGCTTCAGAAAATCAATGATTATACCCCTGAGTTACAGGAGTATTACATGATACCTCGCTCTTGAAAGTTCTCTGCACCTGTGTGTGTGTGTGTGTGTGTGTGTGTGTGTGTGTGTGTGTGTGTATGGGTGTGAAGGTGAGGTTCAGGAGATCATTTCTGCTGTCATTCTTCAGGCTTCTTCCACATTTTCTTTGAGCTAGGATCTCTGATCATCTTAGAACTGAGTCCAGTAGTCTAGGTAGCTGCCTTCCTCCTGGGCTTCACCTGTTTCCATTCTCACATCTCATTACCACTAGGATTCTAAGTGTGTGTCTCTGTAGCTGGCTTTTCATCTGAGTTCCAGACATCTGAACTCAGGGCCTCGCCATTATAAGGCAAACCTTTTAATGGACGAGCCATCTCCCTAGCTCTGCTGCTGTTTTTTGAAGAAATGTTTATAATTCTTCAATTTGTGACTTAAAATGTTATGGAAACATATTTGGTAGGTGAAACATTTAACAAATGGCTTCTTTGTGTGAAATTTTATTTACTCAAGTTACACTCACAAAAGCATATAGTACCCTGGGAAGTCACTATACTTGATGCCTCTATGAATGTAAATTATAAGTTCTCAGCCTCAGACTTATTCATATTTAGGGCCAGATTATTTTTTGTCATAGAAGAGGTACCATAAGGTGATTGACAGCATATTTAACCTTTACTCAGTGTGAGTAACATTGAACCTAGTCATTGTAAAACATCCCTCAGTCACCCTTGGTCAAGCACTACTATCTAACTGGTTGGCTTGGCTGTAATCTATGTTTGGATGACTCCTTTACCAATCATATTGATGACTTTTCCAAAAGCTATGTATATTCACCTGTGTAAGATAATTCTGATCCTATACATTTTAATGGGACTGTTGCGTCCCAGTAGAGGCATAAAGAAAAGACCTCCCCAAATGAAAATATAGTGTGTTAATATGGGGCAGTATCAGAGGGTATCTTGTCATGTTGAGAGAAGATGTAAGACTGTAAGAAAAGGATTTGCACAGTGACTCATACAGAGAAAATGCTGATAAATTCTACTAGCTTTTAATGTTTTATTTTTTGTTTTTAATTGATTGTAGAACTCTGATGCTGGGCCCATGCCCAGGACTCTAAGGGGTGGGGATGAGCTAGCATGGAATCAAGGACTCAGATTCTGGGAGTCCGGTAAGTGGCAAAACAGACCTGTTTATTTCAAGAAGAGGGAGCTCCCTTTATAACCTCCACCCAGAGTCCCATTGGCTCCTGAACTGCAGGCTCCTGCTGCTCTTCCTCATTAGCTCATGTCTCACTACCTGGTGTGGCGTCCTCATAAATCTCCAGGCAAGTCTGGGCAGGATTCAGGCTGGGTATGTTTGGGCATGCCCGGGCAGGTCTCTCAGGCCAGTTGCATATGGAAGCCCAGCGATGCAAGCAATGTTTAACAACAGGCTTTGTTCCTGCTAAATTGCAGGCCTTCTTCCTCCTACATTCCCTTCTTCATTCCTGAAGTCTGGCATGTCTTCAAACATACATTTGGTAATCCTTTGGAACAGCAATGTCTGTCATAGTCACATATCCTTTGGCTTAGGTTATAATGCTCTTTCATCCTATCCAGGTGACTCACCTGAGGAAATTGCTTTTCTTCCTCCTAGGAACAATAACAAAATAGTGGGATTCATTAAGAAACTAATCAGTGAAGTTTGTCTTGTAGAGCCTCAGAAGAGTTTTGGTATTGTTTCTTAATTCATTGAAATTAAAGTGGAGAGTGTAGCTTGGTGAGGGTATTTTCTAATTTCCCAAACCTCTCAAGATGGGCTTAGAATGATTATCAACAACATCAAGTGGGGTGCGGTGAAGCACGTCTGTAGTATCAGCTGTTGGATTGCTGAGGCAGGGGAATTGAGAGTTAAAAGGCCAGACTGGACTACCTAGAAAACCCTTGAGAGAGAGAGAGAGGGAGAGAGAGAGAGAGAGAGAGAGAGAGAGAGGAAGAAAGAGAGAGAAAGACAGAGACAGAGAGAGACAGAGAGAGACAGAGAGAGACAGAGAGTCAGCGACACACATGCTTTCATGGAAAGGAAACACAGGTACATATTTTCTTCAGGAAAGCATGTTTTGTTGAGGCACACTAGATGTTCTTTAAAGATATTATTTCAGATATTTTCTTAAATGTAGTACTGCCCTTGAAAGACCTGGGGGAGGGAAGTCCCTCACCCCACACTCAGGATATCACGGCAACCCAAAAACTCTCAAGAGACCATCTTGATATAATCGCAAGAGGTTTATTTTGGAGATCAGCACTGAGGACGCAACTCGTATCCCATGCAGGGGTAGAGGAGTTGTGACCTCAATTTGGAGGACAGTAGGGGGTATTTAAAGAAAAAAACCACAACCCAAGGGTGTGAGGGGAAATACAAGTGGAAAGTACTAGCCCATTGTTTAGCTAGTCATGCGGGAAACACCCTATCCTGGAGCCTGGGGTTCATGACCTGACTGACCTTTATTCTTGGTTCCACCCTTTTCATGATCAGCTAAGTTCCTGGAACCTGGGGCTCAGCTAAGTTCCTGGAACCTGGCTGGCCTGGCTCCTGCCAAGGGGGGGTCTCTAAAATTTCCATTTCTTTCACCCTCATGTCTCAAATACTAAAATTCATGTTCATATATGCAAATGTATGTTTTCTCTTCCCTTCAAATTTCTTTTTTAAAGCCCATGAAACACATAGAACTAAACAGGGTAGAATGTGAGGAAAGTCTCATCTAATAACTATTCCACAAGTTATCCACAAAGATTAAATGCAATTGTTTTTGATTTTGGAAAAGGACATAACTCATGGTTTAGCACAGAGGACCTCACAGATATTACTGACTTATTAATTTTAGTTCTCACTGTTTCTGTGCCAATTCCATGGTTTTGTATTTTTTGGAGAGAAAGTATTAAAAATAAATCCAAGACATTGTTTATGTGGGCAGGAGAAAAGCATAATTTTAGAAACCTATACTCTGCCTTGGCATAAAGTATTTTTTCTGTCATTGTGTCAAATTTCATTTACTTATATTGTAATATAGAAAAAGAAAAGAAAAAAGAATTCTACTTTTGTCTAGTTGTTTTTTATAATACTCAATATTGAAATTGAAAAATCAATAATGAATAGTTTTAGCATACATAGAACATATAGTAGGCTTTCATGAAAATCTGTCATTTCCAGCTGCAGTTGTCTTCTTTGGTTCATACGCCAGTGTCTCCATCAGTGGGCTTGAAGGAGCACACTGCAGTGTTCACTTACACAAGTGGTTATTAAATTTCTGGTGTGTGGGCACAGCAGCTATTTCAAGGATAATTTATTTCCTTCAGTGCAGTTTTTCTAATTTATGGCATAAATTTTATGTAAAAAAATTTTGTATGTGTAGATAGATACATGTTTACATGTGTGTGGACACATATATCTGTGCAAGTGCATATGAACATGTGAGCCTAGGGTTGATGATAAGTGCTTTGGTTACTTTTCTATTGCTATGAAAAAATAATCACAAATAAAGCAGCTTATAAAAGAGTTTAATTGGGCTTATGGTCTCAGAGAGAGTCCATGATAACAAAGTGAAGGCACGGGTGGCAGAAACAATTGAGAGCCCACATCTTGATCCACAGCAAAAGGTGGGAGGCAGGGTGTGGGGGACATTGGGAGTCGTTCAGTTTTTGAAATCTCAAAGCTCGCTCTCAGTAGCAAGTCCTCCATGAAGATCACACCTCTTAATTCTTCCCGAAAAATGCCATCAACTATGCACTAAGTACCCAAAGCCATGAGCTTATGTGGGGCATTCTCATTTAAACTATCACAAGTGTCTTTCTTGATGACCTCTACTTTATTTGTTGAAGCAAATAATCATCTTGAACATCAAGCTTGCAGATTTTGTTTAGTCTAGCTAGCCAATGTACCTTGGTTATCCCTGTATCAGCTTGATGAATGCTGGGATTACAGGTTGCTGCCACACCTATCTGGCTTTAAGATGGCTTGTAGGTCAAGTACTTTATCCATGCCATTTCCCCAACCCATCAAATAAAATCTTATGCATAGTTTCCCATGCTTCTTTTCTTAGAATTTAGTAGGCACTTCTACCTTTTGTCACCTTTCAAGTGCACAGAAAAAAGCAGGAGCATTTCCACAGCCTGAATAATTAGGCATGTAAAGAAATAACTAATTTTGGGGATTAGAGATTCCATAACCTATGGACTGCAGAAGGAAGAGCAACTGAGGATACCAGCTACTAAATGCCTGCTCCCTGGACCGACAGGAATGGGAACCAAGGGGGTAAAAATGACTACAAAGCAATGCAGTAATGGTTCCTTGCTAGGTACATGACTTTAGACTGCAAAGAAGCTATGTATTGTCCACATATAAACATTGAGGTGACCACCACAGGGATACTCATGATATATATGTAAATATTCATATATAGACATATACACATACAAATACATATACATACACACACATGCACACACACACATACACACACACACACAAACCTAGGAAGTAATGAATAAAACTCTCAAGTTTCCTGGGAAAGAAAAAAAAGTGAGAGATGACATCAAGGTGGCACTTACCAGTCTCCCAACCTTCTCTGCTTTGGAAAAATCCGCAAAGTATCATGCCAAGACCCATATAGGCTGTAGACTAAGACTTTGTCTGGTTTATGGGGATATGCATTTCCCATAGTGCCACAGGGAAGTCATTTTACTATATTGCTTAATGGTTTTTTTTCTCAGACCTTTCCTTCTATTAATTAGGATGCTTTATAGGGAGTCATTTTTTTTTTTTACAGGCATAAAGTTGGATCATATTCTGCTGAGTGTGATTTTGTCCTTTTTTAAAACTTAGATGAAAAAGGCTCAAAAGATCTAGATATTTGTGACTTCCTGTGTTTATGCTCCTAAGTACACTGAAAGCTGAGTGGGGAGAGACATTTGAGTTTGTTAATTCAACATTAATTGAACATAATGCAATATAATGAGATGACTATCAGCACCAAATTGTTCATATCTAACAATGAAACCACTATTCTAGTGATATGCCATTCATCTAAATTAATGTGAGTCCTTTCTTTTTCAGGGTCATAAAAAAGATAAGAATTTGCAGTAGTCTAGGAAAAGTGAATTAAGATTCTCTTTTGTTTCCCACTAGTCAATGAAGAGACCAATCAAGCTTGAATGGGCAGTGTTTGGTGATATCTGCTTTCTTTTCATGTGTGATGCAAGACTCTGGGACAAATCTGTCAGTATTACCAGGTTTTCTGCCTTTGAAGCAGCTGGTTTTAGGCAAGACAACTTATGCATTCTTCAAAGACCTGCAGCTTCCCTGGTGAAATTTCTGCTGTTTCTTCAAATCCATCAATTGTCCCCCATACTTTCTTTGCAGTACCTTTCCCTTGGCTTCTTGTCATGGGTCAACCAGCAAAGCCTCTCTTGAATGGGAGTGCCATTTTCTGTTCTTGTGTAGTAAACATTGAAAGAATAACTAATTAAAATTATGATTTCTTTTTCTGGCTAATCACCACATTAAACATGTTGAATCTTCAACAGCTTGTGTGGTGTGGGAACAACATACTTACAGACAGTTAACCTCTTAACAAAAATTACTGATGTATTTTCAGCAGTTGCCAAATAGATGAATATCTTTAGAACACAAAACTCGTGAGTCAGTGTTAGACACATGAAAACATTAAACTACTGCTTTTAGCTCTCAAAGTGATATTCTCTGGTTACTTGAGAACAAAATGATGATGACATCTCAGCATAAGAAGTCTGTCTAATGTATTCCTATTACCTGATAGTTATGTCTGTTCAGTCATTACACTGGCTATTTAATTGCATTCATGTGAAGAATGGAGCCAACATAACTATTAAGTTAAGAACTGCAGTTGACATGACGGATGAACATTATAAGGACGGTCCTACTTGGTTTGTGTATGGACACAGTCAGTACTCTCAAATTAAAGTATGAAATGCACTTCACCTGTAGGATGGTGGCCAAATACCAAGAAAGACACCATAAGACTCTCTGGGACACAGAACACTAGGAACAAAGCCCTGCATCATACTAGTCATTTCCTTTCCAGATCTTGTGCAACGGCATTCATCGGCACTTGGGAGCTGCAGATAGCTTGAATCCACTTGGCTCCCTGGCTAATAGTGGCTAAACTACTCATATAATTATACGGGTGGTGTATCTCTCTCTCTCTCATTGTGTGTGTTTAAATATTCTTCCACCAGTAGACACTTTCATCTTGTTGCTGTAAGCTAGTGGGGCCTACAATGAGGACCCAGATGTCTTTCTTATCACAGCCTTCAGTTTCCTTCTCAACCCACATAATAGTATGTCCAGTTTATCAGCTATTACGTTTGCTCTAAAGGTAGGCACCTGGAAGAGCTGAAACATCATCTCATTTCTGAGACCCTAGATGTCTTGATTATCTCAAAGCTTCTGTTTCTTGTACCTGTGGTCATTCGTCAGATCTTACTCTTTAACAGCATGGCTACCCAGAGCCTGTACATGTCTTTCTCTTCTACTACTTTGTCTAAGCCTGTTCAGTGTTAGTTCTGATCTTTTGGAGCAAGGGTTCTCCTTCATATTTTGGTAACTGTCATCAGAGCATAGGACATCATTTTTGTTATCAGCCCCTGGTCCTTCCTGTAGTCCCTGACTCCAAAATCACTTGATACATATTACAGCAATTCCTGCAATGACCAAGTTCCTATGATTAAAGCCCACCAACACATTCAAACAACCTCCAAGGATAGTGAGAAGCAGAGTGTTGGATTTTATTTTATCTTTTTGTTTGCTTGTGTTTCAGAGAACCAGTTACCACAACTACATTTCTTTTAGGATTTCAGAATATGGTCCATGTGGAGATAATTCATTGGTTCCTCACTTTTGGAGAGAGGGTAGACAAGATCATGGCTCACTGCTTCTCTGGTTCTTCCCACAGTCCTCTCTGGACACCAACAGTCTAAAGATCTGAGAAGGATCTCTGAGATACAGCCAGGGATTTATCCATTGTTGATGTTACCTTGACACTCACAGGGAATACTAAGTTGAAGATTGAATTTGATCTTTAAAGACAGGTTTTGTGTCAGGGACCCTAGGATTCTAACTGCATAAGCCCTCACTTGGTTAATTTAACTGTTTGATTTTCATCCTGGTTTTGCTGATACAGATGTTTGTATTATACTGGCAGAGATGGAACAAGCAAATGAGGCATTTCAGCTCATGAATCTCTCCTGCCACTCACCCTGATAAACTGGAAGGGAAAGATTGTCTGCAGATGGTGTTTTGAGTGGGAGTTCCAAACCCAGACAGCTTTTGATGAGGCTACCAAGCTCACTATCCTCTTATGTGAAGCAAGATGAATTTGATAGAAGAAATCAATTTATAAGTGGTGCTTTCTGATTAAAGTAAAGCAGCAGCCTTCTTGGCTAAAGAGAAAATTTAAACTGAACCCCCACCAAAAGAAAAAGAAAAGAAAGAGAATTATAAAATTTGGAGAATGTACTTGCTGCAGACTTTTTTTTTCCATATTTTATTTTTCAGTCCAAGGCAACTCCAAGGTGGACTGTTTCAGATGACACATAACTATGAATGTCTACAATGGTTGGAAGGCCTGTTATTGGAGCAGTTTCCTGTGCCCTAAAACTCTTTGCAAGGCTTTTCATTTGTCAAAGCTATCTTCCCCTCCCTACTGGCAAGAGAATGAAAGTTCAGTGGAGGCCATAAGGCAGTACTTATAGAATATGGAACATGAAAGTGTTAAAAAAAAAAGACCTAGATTGAGAAAAGCTTATAATGAAAGTTGAAGATACCCATAAAGCAGAAAGTTTAATTTTTGGGGAAAATAGAGATTTTTTTGGTTGCTCTGTAAGACTATGGTTTTACAAAAATACTCCAGTGCATGTACATCATAGGTTGTGTGATACCTGCTTTACTTTTCATTCAAGACTGGTTTACCCATATAGGTAATTTCAAGATTTTACTTAAAAATCTGTAATGAGAGGTGCCAAATACATATGGACTGGACATTGTGAATGTATGCTAAGCCATATAACTCTCATAATTGTAGCCTATTTATTTCTGTTGTTTTGTATTGTATTGTTATAAGAGAAAGAACCATTTGTTGGACTGAAAGGGGGAGCTGTTGGGGGAAAAAGATGTACCTTAAACTTAAAAAAAAGGGAAGAGGATGGGGGGTTGAGGGGGAAGAGGGTGGGAAGGAGGGAATGGAGGGGGGAGTAGGGAGGGGATTGTGATTAAGATGTAACTTGAAATAAAAAATAAATTAAAAAAATAAAAAATCTGTAATGAATGACATTAGCTTTGTGACAGGGATTACATTGATGCTGTAGTTCACTTTTGGTGGTATGGACATTTTAACAATATTAATTTTCAAATCCATAGGATATCTTGCCATTTGTTTGTATCCTCTTGCTATTCTTTCATACACATTTTGTAATTTTCATTGAATAGATATTTCATAATGTTGGTTAGCTTTGTTCTTGAGTATTTTATGTTTGTAGTGATTGTGAGTAGAACTGTTCTTGATTTTTCTTTTTTATGTAAGTGGTATCTTAGTTAAAGTTACTATTACTATGATGAAACACCATGACCCCTTTTCAACTTGACACATAGACATATCACTGTTAAGCCATAACCTTGCCTTTCTTGTTTGTCCCTAAGATCATATATTAATATCATCATTACAATATAAACACCCCAACTTACTTTTATTAAACATTTATTTATTACTTAAAGTTACATCTCCATTACCACCCTCTCCCTCCACCCCCTCTCAGCCTCACCCTGCCACCTTCTACTCCCTCTCCCACCCATCCCACCCCTCCAGTGTGGGTTGCCTCCATGTAACATCCCTCCTATCATTAGTTACATGAGGTCTAAGAGCTTCCTCTTGCACAGGGGGCATACATGGCAGTTACACTAGGGTGGAGTGTCTCACTAACAGGTAACCAAGTCCATGTTCCTGTTCTTTTGAGTCTTTTGGTTTTGGATGGTTACCCTGTACTATTTGGCTAAAATCCAGTTATAAGTGAATATATGCCATGTGTATCTTTCTGAGTCTGAGTTAGCTCACTCAGGATGAGCTTTTCTAGTTTTATGCATTTGGTTGCAAATTGTATTTCTTTGTTTCTGAAAGCTGAGTAGTATTCCATTGTGCAAATGTAACACAGGATTTTCTTTTTTTAATTCATTCTTCAGGTGAAGGACATCTGGGTTGTTTTCAGTTTCTAGCTATTACAAATAAAGCTGCTATGAGCATAGTGGAGGAGATGCCTTTGTGGCATGGTGAGGAATCTTTTGGATATATGCCCAGGAGTGGTATGGCTGGGTCTTGAGGTAGAGCTATTCCAGATTTTCTAAGATATCTTCAGACTGATTTACATAGTGATTGAACACTCCAACTTTCTAAAGGTCCTATAGTCTTTAAAAATTCAGTCTCTTTAAAATATCCAGTGTCTTTTAAAATCAAAAGTCTCTGTAAAATTCCAAAATCTCCTGAGAAGTTCAAAGTCCATCAACTCTGGGCTCCTGTAAAATAAAATTAAATAAGATTGTAATAAGGCAGCTTTTATTATTGTTTTTATATTATTCACTCTGATTATTTTTTACTGTACTTAATACCTCTTCATCCATTCCAACCCTTGTTCCTTCCAACACCCCAACACTAGGTGGGAGAGAAAGAAGGTTAGAGGGAGAAGGAAAGTAGGTCTCTTTGAGCTACTTCCTGCTGATTAGGGTCCCCAGGCTCTTTGGAGGCATTACAAATCTAAGTAGTCACAATATTCAGAAGTCTGGAAGACCAGGGAACAAAAACAGAACAATCAGCAGCAGTTCGGAGAGCACCAGCAGCAACCTCTTTCTTCTTTGTAGCACCCCTCTTCTCCTCTTTACAGCCCCTCTCTTTCTCCTTTGTAGAACCCCCTTTCTACTTTGTAACCCCCTCTTTTTCTTCTTTGTAGCCCCCTACTTCTTAGGGCTTTAGAATTTCTCTATTAAGGATAGTAAAATAAATAGAATATAATAATAAAAGAAAAAAAAGGCACCTTGCTACAAGTTGTTTCAACACCTTGTTAATAGTTTATACCTGTGATCTTAACTAAAGCAGCCTTACACCTGAGATTAAACAAAAACATTCTCATAACTGGTTCTCAAAAATAAACTCTTGCCACATAAGATAAAATAAAACAATGAATTAAGCATTTTCTTACTCCAAGTGGGAAGAACCAGGGCACATTCACAATATGAAGAATGCAAAACCAAACTCTAAATGTATAACTCACTATCCAATGTCTAGGATCTGCTCATGATCTTCTGGACTTCTCCAAAAGGCCTAGGTCACTTCTGCAGCTCCACCGTCTGTAGTCCACACAGATGGCCTAAGTTGTTGGCTCCACTCCATGACTGTTGCTGTTCTTGGCAGCCATCCCATGGTACTGGCAACTCCAAAATGTTGGGTCTCTTGCTGTAACTTGGGTGAACTTTCACCAATGTCTTTTCCTGGGGTCTTCCAAAGGGCTCTAGCCAAGCCTCAGCTGTGCGACTTTATCTCATCATGCCTTCAAAGCTAGTACCACCTGGGGTGAGTCTTAAACTAACTACCAACTTTGGCCACCTCTGGAACATAGCTTCTGCATGCTAACTCTGAACAAACATTTTCCAGATAATTTTACCTCAATGATGCAGGTCTCTCCTTAATCACTAATTCCTCAGCTTTAATCAGCATTGATTCTCCCAGCAAAGTGAAGATTTCACTTGAGTGATTCTGGTATCTTGTTAATCACAGTCAGTTCTTCAGCACCCTTCCATGGGTCACAGACTCTTAACTCAAAATATGCAATGGTCCACCAATAAAGTCTTTAAATGAGTCTCAATTTCCCTCCTGGAACTTCACAAGCCAGGACTCCATTGTCTGCATTTCTCTCAATAGCATTATCTTCCAAGCTCTGACAGAACTGCTCACCAAGCTTTGCACACTCAGTGGCTTTTTGAACCTAACATTCCAAAGTCCTTCCACCAATCGTCCCCAAACATGGCCTGGTCTGTCACAGCAATATGCCACTATCCTGGTACCAATCCATATTGTAGTTAGGATTACTATTGTTGTGATGAAACTCCATGACAAAAGCAACTTGGAGATCAAAGGATTTGTTTGACTTACACATCCCGGATCCAGTCTATTAAGGGAAAACAAGACAGGAACTCAAAACAGGGCAGGAACCTGGAGGCAGGAGCTGGTGCAGAGGCCATGGAGGAGTGCTGCTCACTGGTGTGTTCTCCACAACTTGCGCAGCCTGCTTTCTTATAAAACCCACCACTCCCAGTCCAGGGATAACACCATGCACGATGGGCTAGGTCCTCCTCCATCAATCACTAATTAAGAAAATTCCCTATGGGCTTGCCTACAGCTTGAATTTATGGAGGCATTCTCTCAATTGAAGTTTGTTCCTCTCTAATTAATCTAGCCTGTGTCAAATTGCTATCAAATGGATAGTCACAGGTGACTATTATTGTAAAGGAATGTTATTACCCTCTGGGAGTTGTTCCTTCAGCTCTAAAAGGATATTTTTTTGCCCTTTTTTGTTTGTTTGTTTTTCTTTCTACATAAAATATGTCATCTAGAAGTAGACACTTAAAATATTATTTGTTTTGTGTATGTGCACACGTATGTAAGTACGGAAAAACATATGCCATGTACGTGCTAGGGCACACATATGGAACCCAGAGTACAAGTCTTAGGAGTCTTTCTTGTTCTCCCCTTGCTGTCTGCTTATCACAGGTGAACTGGCAGGGAGCTTCTAATCAATTTTTCTGTTTCCACCTCCTGTTGGGAAGGTGGTCTGAATACTAGGATTGCCAATGTGAGCTGTTACATCTGGGTTTTTACAGGGTTTCTAGGCAGAGAAATTAGGTTTACAGGCTTTGATAGCTAGTCATTTCCCCAGTGTGGAAAGACAGACCTGCCTCTTTACTTCCTCTTTTCCAATGTGAACAATTTTAAAATTTATTTCATCTAATTAATCTCACTGTGATTTCCAGTCTTGAGTTAACATAAAAGTACTGGAAGTGGGCAGCATCTTTGCTCCCAAGTGCTCTCAGACAGTATGATATTAGTGGTGAATGGCTTACTTTGGATTATTATTTGCTATTTATAGAAGTGTAGGATGTGCCTAGAAAAGTACTCTAGGTATTCCATATAACGTGAATACCTTTAGTGAGAACTCAGTTTCAGTGTTCATCATGCTGGTCAACACGGTGTTATTTTTATCACTAACAGCTTCGTTCTGACATTTAGTATGCTAATTAGTAAAGTGTAGGTTATTGAGCATGATGCAGGTACTAGAAGTACTTGTAGATCTTCCTGAGTATGAAAGGAATGCCAGCAGGTCAGTCCATGTGCTAATTGCTGTGGTCACTCTTTCCCCTAACCTTTGATGAGAATGCTTATAACTCCCAGCCCCATCAGGGCTCAGCTGAAATCACATACCATAATAACACAGTAGATAGGTTCAAATATTTCAAAGTAAAGAGCAGTTATTAAAACAGGTGGCTTCCAGACTGGAAAATTCAAATAAGTGAAATTATTACAAACTTCACCTCCCTTGCTTTCTTTTCTGTCATCCAATTCTGTCCTTTGCTAATGTTCCAAATAGTGACATGTTTCTGCCCATGTTCTAAGTAACATTGCATATCGTTGTGACACTGTCTAGGAAGATATGGGCATTATATGCACTTCTGTGTGCTCCTTGTTAACAGCAAGGACACCTCAGCCAGAAACCACTCAGCCAATTTCTTTGCATCTGATAGATTATAATTATATTACACTTTATGGCAAATTCTATTAAGAAAAATAGGTCTGTTTTTCATATTAGCAGACTAATGTCTATTTGTAAGACATATAATGTTTATATAGCCTCAAAATGGAATTTTGTTAGAAATAACAGAGGAGCATATTGGAAATGCAGTCATCATGTATGATTACATGTGAAACATTAAAGAATATATATTTATATACATATACATATACACTAACACATACACATACACATACACATACACATACATATACATATACATATACATATACATATACATATACATATACATATACACTCATTGTCTTAAAGGGTAATGCTTCCCTTTGTTTACCCAATATCCCATAGTTTCTCTTAGTCCCTGCTGCCTTTGTTCTTTTTTGGGTTGATTTGTCTTTGTTACCATCCTTGCCTACATTCACCAAGAGTGTTGAGTTCATTCCCTAACCTCTCGTGATAGAGGAAGGTAGTTTCAGATTTATGAAGATTTCTAGCTTTGATAATTAACTAGAGTTACTTCCGGCTCCCTGATTTCTTTTCTCAGAACTGTTGATCATGCTAAATTTAGGATGGATACTTCAGGAATTATTCCTGATTTGAGAACACAGAGGTCAAAGGAAAAGGCTTGTTACATCCTTATAGACACTGAAACCATCTCTTAAGATTGTTGTGGCTGGATCATCAGCTGCCTTTCTCTGTCCAGCCAAACTCTTAGCTAAATGAGTACTTGACATTTATTTTCTTTTCAAGCACTCTCCTCCAACATCTTTCTTCCCCCCTGGCTAGTTTAAAGATTAAGGAAACTGCAGTGTTTTAAAAACCACACTGGAGAACTTGTGTCAGATGGTAAGGGCATGTTCACTAAATATTTACCTGCCCAATGTCCTTAGAGAAAATCCAGTGGAGACTACATAAGCTAAGATTCCATTTCCTAGAAATGAAAGAAAATGAAATAAACTTTGTACAAATTACAAAACAAGTTCTTAAAAATACTGAGTTTATTCACATGGAAGAATAATAATTAATAAAGGCCAAACAACAAACACCAGCAGCAACAACAAACAAAAGCCAGAAGGTGTAGATGAGAAGGATTCAATATTATTAAGAAGATTCAGTCAGGGAAATAATGACAGACTTGGTTGTTTTGTGAGGTTTCATTATATATGAGTCTAATTTAGAATTAGTGGCCAGAAACCATAAATAACATTTTTGAAGTCTAAACATGCTGTAAATCATTAACCTTCATACTTGGCAAGAGTTTGTCTTCAACTGCTCCATACAGTAATTTCCATCCTATGCTTCCTGCTCTTTGATTAGCAAACACAAAGCACACATAAATGCAAGCACTGCCCCTGTCTGGTGATACATGTTTTGTTGATGGTGTCACTTAACACTCCTGACTGCACTTTAGGACACTTTATCTTTCACACTTCCTCTCTGGTTTCAACAACCAATGATTGACATGTCTACATATTTTATCTCTAAAGCGTCCTTCATTCCATTCCTCCGCCTTATTATCTATTACTTCCTAATTTCTACTGCTATCATTGGGAAGGTTTTTTGGCTATAAACTCCTGGGGGGAGTTCCTGGTTTCTTGTTTCCTTCCTACTGTATCCTACACTGAATGTAAGGCTGTTCCCCCTGTAGGCAGTTGTGACAGTAGCCCTCTGAAGGCATTTGAAGGTCTGCTTCAGTTGTCCCTTCTTGTCTGAAGAATTTTAACTCCTCACTGTGTCTTTGTGTATCCTGTTCACCAACTACATGTACGACTATTGCTTCTGTAATTCCTCCAGGCATCCAAGTGATGCCCAGATACTTCCTATGTTAGCTCTCTTGCTTTCTTTGTCTTAGGATACACACTGTCCCCATGATCTTTCACCTCTCAACACCTAAGTCAGATGCCATTTATCCCATAAGGCCTTGCTCTCTGATTTCTACTTCTCTTTAGTAAGCTCTCCACATTTCCCCTCTCCAAGACTCCCATTAGTCTTCTAGTATTGTATATATTATGGTCTATTTCGTATTGTAGTTGGCTGTAAATCTGCTTTATTAATAAGTCTTTGTTTAACACTGTTAAGTAAGAGTTTGCTACTTCAGATGGAATTTGCGATCTTACATTACGCTCAAATTGCTTGTTTCACACAGGCACTAATATGATGAAATCTCTTCCTTTCTATGTAGTCCAGAAATAAAGAAAAAGCCTAACACAGGGTAGAAACCTTAACACATTTCTCTTATACCCCACTAGTACATTTAATATGCATAGAAGAATATCTTTTATGCACATCTCAATGATCTCTTTCCCCCTATATGCTTTCAGTACCAACCAAACTTTCTTTCTGTGACATAACCTTCTCTCCTATTTTTATCTTTCTTATCACATATTTTAAAATGTCATGAACAATGCTGGCTTTCCTTTCCATTGTCATTCTCCTTTGACTCTGACTGTTCTTTGAAGAATGATTATTAACATTTGCAATCACCATGGGACTCAGTTATGGTGAATCATGGTCCAGGACTATTACCGTAGTGATTGTCAAGGCACCTCATTTGGTATATGGAAATGTAAACAGTCAGAGAAACCTTATTTTGATGAGTGGAATAGTAAATTTTTCTTTTTGGTAGGTTGCTGACATCTAAGCTGCAGGTGTTGAAGGTATAGTTGGTTCTCTTTAGCTCTCAAAGAAAGAATTGCCCCACACAGAGGAAAACAGGCCTATGTGAAGCAGAAACCAAGTGACAAGGGAATCATCCGAGGTGCAGGATCTGCTTAGGCTTACAAATAAGTACATTTTCATTTTGATTAAGTAATTTTGAGCTGGATTGTATTTTTAGGTATCCTTGAGTCCTTATGCGTACAAAAGAATGACTGCTGGAGTAACCTGAAAGCTGCAGTATTTTGTTGCTAATTACTGGCCCCAGAATCTGGTTGCCACTCTGCTGTGTGAACCTTGCTCTATGTAATTTAAAGCTGATTGGTTGAATAAAAGGCTGGAGGCTGGATTGAGTGGAAGAGAGGTAGGCAGGAAAAAGTTTGACTGGCTTGTGGGACAGAGAGAATCATGGGAAAAAGAAGCCAGGGGGAAGAAGAAGACACACCATGGGTTAGATGGAAGAACATCATTCATGTAGCCTGGAACATCAGTGTAGTGTGGAGAATAACAGCCAAAGGGGATGTATGTATATACTGGGATTTTGTTTGGGGAATAGAATTATAAAATAGCTTAGATGCACTAAAATTGATCAATCCAGGCCAATGCTTGTTAAAATCCATCAGGTATCTGAGTGATTATTTATAATGGTTGGTTAAGGATTAACACTGCCCACCATTTAATTATAATAGAAATACTGGAAATAATTTAATTATTTCTACAATTGGCTTCCTTTCTAAGGCTCTCTTATAGGTCTTATATTACTTTTTCTTTCCCATAGATTCAAGTATTACTTAGAAAAAAATAAAAAAGACAATGGTAGCTGCATCATTTTCTTTTTTGAGAGTCAGACTAATAGCAAAGGCTTGAAACAGTGCCTGGCAAAATTCAGCATGTTAGAGTTGTTTATCTCGGTGAGCACATTATTTTTATGTTACTCATTAATTTTATCAGTTCACTAAAATTGAGATTAAAATCCACTGAAACCTGAACTTCTATATGCAATTATGACATCCTTTTTTGGGCAAGATGTCACCAGTGTTTGTGTCTCACTTTACTCTCCCTTTGAGTGTTTTCCTATGTGCTTGATAATTCATTCCATTAACAATTACCTAGTTTAAAGACTGGGCCTACTGAACCTGTTCCTGGGATATATGAACAGACAGATAACAACAATACAAACACCCTCTTGAATATCCTTTGTGACTGTCACCGATTCACTGCCTGGACTGTCAATCTATAAATCATTTCAAGGTGGATGAGAAGACTATCTCTCACTCTGCAAAGAAAAAGAGTCCCTTCTGCATTGGATACAATATTTCTCAGTGTTTATCTAGTAATGGATATTTAATACAGGAAAACACATTTAAATGTGATCCTTATACATTTTTTTTTTAGTATAAAGTTGCTCAGACTTGGAGTTTAGCTGCCCATGTCCCAGGTTTTACTTTGATACTAATTAACCAGGTAATTCAAAGTAAGCCATGGATCTTTATTACAGTTTTCTCATCCGCTGGCACTGTAAATTTAATGTACCTGGAAATTTTCCACCTGGAAAATTATCTAAATTATTTCAAATGAACACATTACACATTTTAGAATCACTGTTGCCCAAAGCGTGAAAGATAGAGACAGAGAGGGAGAGAGAGAGACAGAGAGAGACAAAGAGGGAAAGAGAGAGAGAGAAACACAGAGATTTCAAATATACAAGTGTAATACAAAAGATGAAGTCAAAGTAAGAGCTTGAAGATGCCAAGCTCAGCTCATCCCTGCATAGTGTAAGCTTATCAATCTGGAAGCCAAGATCCAAAGTGGGCAAAAGATAGTGAGCCATGCAATCATCCAGGCAGGCAACCAATCAGGGAGGTTTGATCAACAAGTCTGAGGTTGCTGGGTTGTTCATCTTGTGTTGGAGGAAGGTGAGGAGAGGCACACTTATTTCTCCTAAGGATCACTAGATGAATTTATTGGACATCACACACTTGTTCAGAACAAGTGCAGGCTGGTTTGTAGTCTCTCTTCCTGAGGAACACACCAACTATACTCCTTGTCAGTCATCTGAGTCAGAGCTCGTTACTAAAATTAACTCTTGGAGAAACACACACTAAAGATTTGTTTCTTTGGAGTCTCAGTTAATCAAACATAGTCAAAGGGAAATCAATGCTTTCTCAAGAGCAAGAGGGCATCTGCCCATCAGAGGAGCTGCAACTATTAGCTTAGACCTGGGAATGCAATGGGCTCATTCACATGCTGGGACAGCTGTAGCCAGCAGGTCGGTATCTTCATAAACTCCCTTACCCCTTTTGTGGGGCTAGGTAGAAAGCCTTATATATGCCAGAAACTGTGTTGAAGCCCACATTCCATGCTCCTGCTGACTGTAAAGAGCAAGGAAACTATGCTGGTGGGGATATCAATGAAACACAGTTGAGAAAGAGGGACATAGAAGGTTTCTGTGACAATCCCTACTCTCCCTGCACCCCCTTCCATCGGGAAAATAAGTAACAGCCTAAACAGGAAGTCATCGAAAAGAATTCTTAAATAAAAGTGTGATAAATGATGCTGAAGTACAATGCTCCATAACTGATGATTTCTGGTGGGTTTTCTGGGAAGCAAAGGACCCAGTTCTATTTAAGGGGCAAACCACTGAGAGTTTGACCACACCTCAGTAAGTATATAGATAACACCAATTGGACTTGTTTTTGCTGTTTTGGTGAAAAGGGAGGTCACTAGTGTGGAGGAGTGGGCATGAAAGGACTGGGAAGTGAGTGTGATTGGGGCATATGTGTGCAATTCCCAAAGAATCAATAAAAATATTATGTCGGAAAGAGAAAAGAAAAAGACAGAAAGCAGCAGCTAAGCCAGTGCACTGCTTTCCCGACTTAGTCCTGTGCCCCATCACCTGTTACCATCCTCTGTCTATGCACTTGCTCCACAGGGCTCTGTCCTCAACCTAGCAGCAAGAATGACTCATTTAAAACCCCAACAATGGTTTTCCATTTTCCTCATACCAGATTCGGAGGTTAAAGGGGCTCTCAAGTGATGTGGACTGTCTCGCCATTCCCATTCTTTCCAATTCATTGCATGTACTTAACATGTCTCTGCTGGTCTTCCTAATGGGCATTCTTTATATTATTGGGCCCTATGAGGGCATATTGTAGGACCTGTTCCTAAATGTCAACACCTCGACTGGGAGTTTATTACATCACCAGTCTTCAATCTTCCAAACTTCAGGCATCTCATTCCATGCCAAGCAGTTCAGTCTTTTTTTATTTTCTAGGTAAAACTCCTGAACCTTTATCAGGCTGACATCTTTTAGTTTTCAGTCAGCCTCTCAGTCTCAAGTGATGGAAAAATATTTCTACTTGTGAATAGTGAGCTCTGAGATATCTGAACTTCCATTGTCTTGATATCAAGTTCCATTGTCTAAACCTCCACAAACAAAGACCTTCCTGCCCCAGGAGGAAAAGCTGGTGGCTAACATGAAGAAAGACTAGAGTTGAGAGCCCAACAGAGACCCAGGGGTGCAGTTCCCTTTTCCAGCTACCCTGCCTGCTTGTCTTTTATGAATGAACAGTGATGTCTCCATTTCTGCTCATGTTAGTTCAGGCTGAGTTTCCTAACTTGTAATTAAGAATCCTCCTAGATGACTGGAATTTCTACTCATAAATCATATGTTGTTTTGTGTACAAATTAATTATTCCAAATGGAAACTTGGTTGAGTACATCATCTAGTTTTTTTCTTTTTTAAAATACATTTTTTGAGAAGAAAAAGTGTCAAAAAAATTTCTAAATTTAATATTTAGAAATCAAATTTATGCTTACCTAGATTTCAAAATTAAACAAAAGAACCTAGATGGTAAATATGTTTCTCATAATGGAATTTGATCTATTGCTTTTTCCATAGAATAATTGATAGTTTCTTTTATTTCCTACTGTACAGACTATAAACGTGTTTCCCTCCATTTACATGGAAAAAAAAAAGTCTCCCCAGAAAAACCAGGAGTAGATATTAACCTGTCTTCTGTAGACTTTCATAGTAACTCCTTGGGGATATGTTCTGTCTTGTGGGAAAGCCTAGGTTGTGCATATTTTATCTGTGTAAGAATAGATCTTAAAGCTATAGACTCTCCAGCTAAAAATGAGTGTGAAATGTATAAGTGGCAGGAAGATTGACAGATCCCATGCAACTCAATTTCGTCAGGGGGAAAAGCCCTTCGTCTTGGTGTCTCTGGCTGCATTATTTCTTCAGAAGCATCATCATCAAGTTCACTAATGCTATATATAGACATTAAAAATATTTGACATACTTCTTCCTTGTTGCTATAGTCAACACAAAAGCAAAACCAAAAACAACAAACAAAAAGGGACCAAAAGCAGGAAGTGAAGGCAGTGTGTTGTACTTTGAGTTTATTTACAGTTGCTGTGAGCTGGAAGGAGACACTAATTTTGGGATTGATGGATGAGTGAGGGTTGGTGCCAGATGTTGACCATGACAAATGCATAATGAAAACACCCTTTGTGGGTTTTTTCCTTAGAAATTCAAGTGTATCTGAAAATAGGGGAAACATCTGCTCACACTTTTTCTCTCATTGACAGACTGGAATAGCTTCTAGAGCCGTGTCTTTTTAAAAATTGGGAGCATTATGTTCGTGAAATTGTCAACGCTTTATCTAAATGTTTTTCACAAACAAAACAGAAAATTGCAGCCAGTGCTTTTTATGCCCTTTACTTACTAACTGTCTGCACTGTCTTGCAATTCCTGACCATCTGTCCTTTGGTTCAAAGAAAAGTCGCAAAAGATATAAAATAAAAACAGAGCAACTCCATTGATTATAATTTCAGGCCTGCAAAATTATGTTTGCCAAGTCATCCCATCTTTCTATCAGGTTGGGCTACAGTTACCATGGTTTGACAGCTATGACTCAACTGTTGGTAACGAAATAGATGTCTTTTGTTTGGAATTGGTGGCTTCAAAGTGATTTTCCCTGATACACACTATGCAAGACAAATGGCTGAAGCTTAAAAGGTAAGCAAACATGAAAAAGGAAGCTATTGTTGACCACTAAAGGCATGTGAATTCAGTTTATTCAATAGAATGAATGTCTATGTTGAGATCTGGCTTAGAGCTTGGAGTGTGGAGGCAAATGTGAAGTGAAGAGTCACTTGTCTTTTCTGGATGACAGGGCTGTGTCAGGTACAGACTGAGTCTGGGGCTAGAGTGGGAAAGAAAAAGAAAGAAGGGATCCTACTGAGAGGAAATGGTCTCAAATGTAGCAAGGGGACCCTGAGGTTTTGCCCTTATTTTCAAGTAAATTGGTCAAAGAATCCCTGAAGTTTGATGTTTCACTCCTTTTCTTTGACATCAAAATGTTACATGTAGTCAAACAACCCTTGTTTAAAGCATTTTTTAATTTTTATTTTACATTCCAATTGCAACCCATCTCCATCCCCTCCTCCCAGTCCCACTCACTTACCCACTTCCCCTGTACACACACCACACCACCCCCCTGCCTGGTACCAACCCACTCAGGCACATCAAATTACATCAGGACCAAGTGCCTCCTCTTTCACTGAGGCAAGAAAAGGCAGCTCTGCCAGGAAAACGGCATCTAGAGGGAGGCAACAGAGACCAAGTCTGATGTAGTCCAGGCTCCAGTTGTTACTAGATCTACTTGAGGACCAAGCAGTCCATTAACTTCATATGTGTAGTGGGCCTAGGAGCAGTCCATGCAAGTTGGTTAGTGGTTCAGTCTCTATCCAAATTAATTGGTTATATAGGTCTTCTTGTGGTGACTTTGACTCCCCCAACTCCCTCAAACCTTCCCCTAACTCTTCCACAAGGCTTCCTGAGTTTTGCCTAATGTTTGGCTATGGGTCTTTCTGTCTCTTTTCATCTCAGCTGGATAAAGCCCCTCAGATGGCAGTTATGTTAGGTTTCTGTCCAGTTCCCTCTATCCATCCACTTCTGAAGTCTGTTTTATTTCCCCTAGTTCCTGGGATTCAAGCATCATCCCTTGAGTCTTCCTTGTTACTTGGTTTCTTTGGGTCTGTGGATTGTAACATGGTTATCCTGTTCTTAATGGGTAATATCCACTTCTGAGTGAGTACATACCATGTGTGTCTTTCTGGGTCTGTGTTACCTCACTCATGATGATTAAAGCAAATTTTTTATTTCATATTTTTATGTATAATGAGAGTTAAGGGTTAGGACAATATGTATACTCAATTTGAGCCATTAATTCATTACCAGTGGATAATGTGGAAATCAGGAGAAAAGAGTCTATGTCTAGGGGCTACAACATGCATAGGTCTTCGTAGTTTTATATCTGTTCTTTCTCCATGTTGGAATCTGCTGGAAAATCTCTGTAATGAGGTCCTTGGGCTAAAACTTAGATTTGGTCTTTATGAGTTGTGAATCCCCTAATACATTCAAAAATGAAAATGAATAGATGCATGTCTTATTGATCTGACCTTTGGCAAAGTTTGTATAGACCTTAGCAAATCATCAGAAGCTTTTTTTTTTTTTAAAGAGAGGAGAAAAAGAAAGATACTTACATACAAAAACATTCATTTTTATGCCTTCACCTGTAGGGGACATGTAGACTTCCACCTTGCCTTTGAGTATTTCTGCCAAGATTACTCTAGGAAAATTGAAACATGACCTTAACACTTCACAGTGGCTACTGATTTGCTCTTTTGGGGGAATAGCATATCATTTTCATTTCTGATTGTGGAATAAAGAATATTATTGCCTCTTGAAGGACCACCAAGCCACAAGAAGGAAGAGAATTTCCTATGTTTGTGGAAATAATACATGTGCATTGTAGGAGTCTATAGAACTTACTAGACTTGAATAATTAATTTTTTCTAGAAAGTTGAGAACACAGCTAGGCATTATGAAAATGTACTGGATTTGGCAATGGCCAGATTTAACATTATTTCCTGGCTCCAGCTCTTATTAGTATTGTCACTGTGGGTAATAATTTTAATAACTTTGAAGTTCAGCATCATCTATAACATGCAAGCTGGCAATGTCTCCATTATGTAGATGTGACTGTACATAGTAATTTATGCAGTATGAATAGCTGGTTGGTTCAGTGGATTTGAATAGCTGGCAGACAACAGCTTGGTAAGGGAGAATAAAGGTATCATTAGTGAGGGTGTTGATAAGCTTTTGCAACTACTGTATATGCACTGTCTTGTTTAGGTGTCACAATACAGAATTATTATCCCCATCTCACATAAAGAAAAGTTGCTCAAGGATATTGAGGTAGAAACTGGTGGAGTGTGAATAGGCAGTAAACACCTTTTATAGCCTGCTCCTGATGCTTAGTCTAGACTGACCCCCCTAGTTACTATGACGGATATAAGTGTGGAATGCACAAATCTGACATTTTTCAGCACTGATGAGAGAGTGTATCATACTGCAGCCCAGGTGTATCTAGAACTCACTATATTATCCAGGCTGGCTTCAAACTCATGACACTCTGATTACAGGCATGACCCACAAGACTCAGCTTAATTTTGTATTTTTATATGTTCAGTGTTGTCTCAACAACAAGCTTTTCCTTGATATTAAATCAGATAGAATTTCCTTCAATGCTTACTTTGTAAGTTGATAACAAAAACAAACTTATTTGAGTCCTGTGATGGCCTTGAAATTATGGTCTGACCACTAGCCAAAGAGTAAGAAACAGATTGGAAAGTTCTAAGAAGTAAAACACAGGTGGGTCGAAGTTATCATCATATGTAAGAGAGGATGCTTAGTGTGTTGAAGGGAAGCCAGTGTGCTCTCTGGGGAGCTAACACACAGTTAAACTTAATATATATTTTAAAACCAACCTAACCTAGACAGGAGAAAATGTTGTTCCCATCTTACATAAAAGACAAAGCTAAAGAATGAAAGCAAAAAGCAACAATGGCACAGGAGGCAAAGGAGGCCACAGAACTGAAGGCACCTGGGCTTTCCAGATGTGGATGGATGTGGCACAAAGTGGAGATCATAACAGAAAGGGCCTTCAGAGCACAGAATGGCATGAGAACCCTCATAAATTGTCTAACTCACAGCCTACCTTTATATAGAAGAAGTGAACTACAGAAGAGGTTAAAAAAAATGAAGAGATTCTCCATGATGGAGAATAGAATACAAAGTGGAATGGCAGGATTTATCTTTTGACAGACTCATATTATCCTCCCAGCCCTTTCTTATCTATTTTTGTGTTTTGTTTCTACAATACCTTGGCCCAATAATAAGATTCCAGTTTTACAAGTAAATGAAATAAATTATGCCCTTTGCCTCATGTAGTCTTTTCCTAATCATCAAGCTCAGTGTTTAGGGTCATTTTTGGAAATTCCCATTCATATTTATGCCTTAATAAGTGCCATTCCCCACCAGACCTGGAGGTCTGACTCATATAAATGTAGGGGTCCTAGGCTTTGTCAGATATTCTATGGGAGTTCTTCCTGAAATGTAATAAAAATGCTAAACCCCAAATTTGAAATGTAATGTTTTTGTATTGGTATCAGTAAGTCCAAGGAAAACCTTGGAACCCCACTTAAAACCTAGAACACCTATTTAAAGTCACATGAGGAGACAAGAGAAAGAATCTACTGACGAGTAGAAAGTCAGGAAGGTGAAGTAGACCAAATTTATGCCCATAGCTCATGAGGCAGCTTCCTCATTTCCTTATTAATTAGGCAATGGGAACTCAGCTGGATAGTTTTATGTCAACTTGAAACAAGCTAAAGTTATCTGAGAGGAGGGAACATCAATTAAGAAAATGCCTTCAATAGATTGGGTTTTAGGCAGGCCTGTAGGGCATTGTCTTGGTTGGTGATTGGTGTGGGAGGGCCCAGCCTATTTTGAGTGGTACCATCCCTCTGTTAGTGGTTTAAGGCTTTGTAAGAAAGCAGAGTGAGCCAGCCATGAAGAGTAAGCCAGTAAGCTGAACCCCTCCATGGCCTCTGTACCAGCTCCTGCTTCCATGTTCCTGCCCTGTTTGAGTTCCTGTCCTGACTTCCTTTGGAGATTAACCATGATATGGAAGTGTAAGCCAAATAAAACCTTTCCTCCCAAGCTTCCTTTTCAGTCATAGTGTTTCATCACAGCAGCAGAAACCCTAACTAAGACAGGAGCTCATCTTCAAAAAGTTCAGTTGCATACGGTAAACAAATGGTTCTCAATGAGAGGAGAAGACACAGTCCTAACCAGCTTTAACTCAAACACAGGGATCCTGGGTTATCTGATGCTTTCCAGTGCCCAACCCCAGTCTGTGGAAGTCACTGTCAATGTGAGGTGTAATTACTATTAGCAGTTTTACAGTCTAATCTCTCAGTTACATCTGGGCAACTAAAAGGTTACAAAGAACTGCAGGCATCCTTTGGTAATATAGGCTGCGGAGGTCAGGAGAACCTAATAACATCTACCCATTGTTATTCAAGGTTAGCGGCTATGTTTTTCCTGGTTCCCCACTGTCAGCTATGTCTTATTTTTGTGATAAAGAAGCAGTGACTTGTAATGTACTACAAATATAAGAATGCTGTTTTATATCGTTAATTTCTAGACAGTGAAAATGATTTTTTTCTTTCTTTCTTTTTTTGTTTGTTTGTTTTTTTTTTTTTGGTTTTCCGAGACAGGGTTTCTCTGTGTAGCCCTGGCTGTCCTGGACTCACTCTGTAGACCAGACTGGCCTTGAACTCACAAAGATCCGCCTGCCTCTGCCTCCCAAGTGCTGGGATTAAAGGCGTGCACCACCACCGCCTGGCTGAAAATGATGTCTTGCTTAGTTTTTTATTTTCACAACTTTGCACTATGCCTGGCATGAAGCATCAACCCCCAGTAGGACAAATGAATGAGATACAATCATGTGATGGTAAAAACAAAAGGTAAGGATTTGATAAACTTGTTCTCCTTCCACACTTTGCATTTCCCTACAAAATGTTTGAATTGGGTCTTTTGCACATTAAGCATTTGCTTATTGGTAATTATTATTATTCTGTTACCTTATATTTAGAAAACCTAGAATTATGAATAAAACTAATTTGAAGCTGCTGAGCAACAGTTGCTGTTCAAATACTTTTCTTCTGAACAACAAAAAATACCCTTTAGGACAACTTATTCCCATGGATTTAAAACTTTATCTTAATGAACCAAACAACAAGAGTCTGACAGGGACGACATTTAAATCATGTACTTTAGTACAATTCCCAGAGCCAGAGAAGCCAGGCTGCTCTGAATGAAGCAGTGGGTTGAATCTCTGCTGGTGCCAGATGGCCGTTGAAATATAATGGGTTTATAGCTGTCAGCCACAGCTACAGGCTCACATGCAAAGGGTAGCTTTCCAGTGATGGAAAATGTAAAGCTGGGTGGATATTTAAAATACTTGCATTGTTCTTACTGGCTCATAAAGGGTAACGGAAAATGTTATCTGTGCACATTCTGTCTGGGATTCCATTTGTAGTGAAGGTTTGTAAGCGTACCCCATGCATCAGGATGCTGTGCTAATTTCAGTATACACTGTGTCTGAAGAGAACCAGATTACAGTTCTTGAGTTGTGATGTTTACATGACTTTGTTCTGGTAGTTCATGAGAAACACAACCACTGAGAAAAGCTTTCCATGTCTCCAAACCTTTTTAGCATGGGGTTTCTAAATTTTCTCTAATCACTGACCTCATTTTTTCTGGTTATGCTGTATGCCACAATTGGTTTGGGGCAAAATTCCTTCAAATTTTCTATTCTCTGTCAGAATAGCCTTGAAATAATATACTTCTTGATGGGACGAAGCTGTTTTCCATGTTTCTGTAAGTTCTGTTAGAGAAGGCATTTGGAGCCATTCAACCATGCTCGATATTTTTAAATGCCCAAATGAGGATATCAGAAGAGTCCCTTGAGGAAAGAGAGATGACATTCACTGTGCTCCGCTAATACCAACTCAAGAAGAATGTATCTGGCAACACATTTGTCCTGATAAACATGACGATGTTTATGTAAGCATTGGCTGCGTGTATTTACTGATGCATCTGTATATAGGCTGCCAGGCTGCATAAAAGAGGGCATAACAGAATACAGTTTCAGGCAGCGAGTTATGTAATGAGATATATCCAGTGAGAATCTGGTATCCAGATGCAGCTTTACTGACAGCGTGGAGAGTCAGCTTATCCACTCAAGTTAGGGATATATATATTTCCATTTGGTCAATGTTCATGAAATTACATTGTTATCTCCTTCAGCTGTTCAATGAGCCTCTGGAAAGATGAATAAAATGCATCAAGATGGAAGGGAAAGGAGAAAGGCCTCAGGCTAAAGGATTTATGGCTGGAAAACTCACAATTTTTACGCAGGTAAATTCCCTAAGTAAAAAAAAGCTACAGAGTCTTGGGCCATTCAGAAATAAATACGCTGGTCCAAGCTTGTGATATATGCAAAACCCTACAGTACTGTATCGCTCGTTCTCATAAATATAGGATACCAGTCTTTATAAAGGCCTAGAAAAATCATTCCAATGAAGGTAATATCAAAACCTAGTGAAGCAGGGATTGCTTAAGTGAAAGTGAGTAGGTTTTCAATCACTTTAGTTTCACAATTTGACACTATTAGGGTTAATATATAGATGCCTGCCAGCACAGTTACCATTAAGAACCTATCAGTATTTCCATTATATATCCCATTTTTCAGGGGTTAATATCTTGGTCATAAAAATTCACTGCCGGCTGAAATCAAGTCTTGAAAGGAAATAATTTCCTTTAATCCCAGCACAAGAGCTTGTTCATCTTTTGGTGACTAAGGTGGTCTGATGTCAGGAAACACAGATTATGTGTATTAGAGTATTCTGAAGAAATAAAACCAATAGTCTATATAGACATATATTGAAGGATATTCATTATAGATTTGCTCCTGTGATTACGACAGCTGTTTTATGTCTGCTGTCTGAGGGCCAATAGAGTTTCCATCTCAAACCAATACCTTAGAACAAGAGGAGAGAATGGGAATTGAATTTGGATGCCCAAGAGCCAGGAGCATGGATGCACACAGCTAGGAATGACACATATTCTAGTTTAAGCACTTAAAGTAACCTTGCCCCTTCCTTCACCTTTTTTTTTTTTTTTTTTTCTATTTTGGCCTGTAGGAATTAGATGATGCCTTACCCACATTGGTTAATGTGAATGCTTTAACTCAGTCTACCAAGTCCAAAGCTATTCGGTCTCAGGAATACCCTCACAGATATATCCAAGCATAACATTTTACCAGCTATCCTGGTATCCTTTAGCCCAGTCAGGTTGACAAATAATGTTATCCATCATAATATGTACAAATGTTTTTCTAAAAAAAAAATTATCACCAATCCTGGTCCTGTCAGAAAGTGGAAACATATTTGGTGGCATTTGTTTTTTAGTGTTGGTCTTCCATCACTTCCCCCCCCCCCCCCGTTTCTCAATTCCCTTTTTTCTCTCCACTCATCTCAACTTCATTTTTTTTTTCCTGCATCATCATCTGGGATGAAATTCAGTTCTCACATAATAAACATTTGAATTTTTCTAACTGGAGAAAGAGCAAAAAAGTTCTATGTGTATGGTCAGAATTGTATGTATGACTACTCAGATGAGTTTATTTTCCCTCTGTCACTATATTCTGTGATACACACACACACACACACACACACACACACACACACTCAACACAGTAGACCTAGCAAGCAATTTTAAAAGTACTTTTTCTTTTAAAATACATTTTAGATTAAAATAGAATTACACCACTTTCCCCCTTCCATTTTCTCTATCTAGTCATTCCCACACATCCCTCCAACTCCTATTACATCCCTCTACTCTCAAATTGGTAGTCTCTTTGATTATTATTGTTATATAAATATGTATGTGTATGCATAGATATATAACTACAACCTACTGAACCAATTTTTGTTGCTTGTATGTATATTGTTTCAGGACTGACTACTATGTATTGGATAACCAATAGGGGGGGCTCATTCCTGGAAAAAGCCAATTTTCCTTCTTCCTATTGGAGGAAGGTCTTATGCATTGGTTCTCAGAGGCTGATTTCAGTGCTCAGATATCTGGTTACCACCCTTTCTGAGGCACTCTCTGATTGGTTAATAAAAGTCACTGATGGCCAATTATCGGGGCAGAAAGAGTATTAGAAGGCAGGACTTCCTGGGATGAAGAAAGGAACTCTTGGCTTTACACAGATGAAGCTCTCTTCCTGCCAAGATTTGGTAGCAGCAGGACATTTGAATGAGAGCTCTGTGAGCCCTGAAGGTACAGCAAGCTACATGAGAATAGCTGGTCACGTTAACTTAGATTAGCTAATTGAGAGTCAGCTAAGGCCTAAGTGTTGAAACATTAAAAGGTCTTAGTGTATTTAACAAAAATACACCTAGGGAAAAGGGTTGCCTCAGGTTTCAGACCACCAACTAAGGAAAGCCAGGCCTGCCCGGCTCCACCAAGACCCTGAGGCTGCCCCAACAGGCCTGCTGGCCTCTCTCTAAGCCCTGGTGGCCATGCTGTCAGGCTTACAAGCCTCCAGCTACAGCAAGTCAGGCCTACTGGCCTCCCTCCAAGCCCCAGGGGCTGCCTTGCCGGGCCTACAGACCTTCTGCCACAAGTCTCCAGGTAAGGCGAGCTTACTGGCCTCCCTGCAGGCTGCCACCAGCTGTTCCACTGGCCTAATATAACAGTTTATAGTTATTAATAAATATATTTAATAAATAAGTTTCAGTTTCATCTCCCAGCAGGTTTTGTCTGAAGGTGGAACCCCATGGTACTTTTCCTTTTGCAGGTTAAGGTTATCTATTAATATTGCCACTGTCCTGGTCTTGTTTATGCAACCATTTCTAGGAGAGACTGTTTCAACAGCCAACTTCCCAGTATTCTTGCTCTTAGAATCTTTCCACACTCTCTCTAGTGTTGTTCCTGAATAAGAATTTACATGGTTAAAAATTATATTAAGTGTAACTTTTAAAATACAGTGTAATATTTTTAAGAGCCTAGCTCACTGGGTGTATTTTGGTGGGTAAAGGCTAATTTACTTTTTAACATTTTTTTTGTGTGCAATTCTGCAATGCTTAAAGTTCTACTTTTATATTTGCTATGTGTGTGGGGGGGGCTCTCAAACTAACTATTCAAAATATCATGGAGCTACTTTTCAAGTAAGCTTAAAGAAATTGAATAAAAACAGAGGCATACCCACCAATTTTTAACTGTGAGAAACAAGAGCAGAGTATTCTGAAACATTCTGAGAAATTTCTGTGAAATACTTGGACAATTAAGGATTGATGCCACATGTTGATTTCTGTAGCATAAATATTCTAATTTCCTCCTTAATCTTCCTATTGGTGGGCTGAAAGTTTTGTACTTTGCATTGTTTGTATTCGTGCATACAGAGGCAGATGTTGGCTGTCTTTCTCCATTGCTCTCCACCTTATGCTTTGAGACAGGAGCTCTCCCTGAACCTGGAGCTCACTTTTTCTGCTAAGTGACTCACCAGTAGCCCTAGGTTTCTCCTGTCTCTGCTTTCCCAGGCCTAAGATTACAGGTACTTGTTACTACAGGGATTGGAGTTTAACCCTTGTGCTTCTTCAGCAAGGACTTTACAGAGACACCTCCCTAGCCTTTGACTTGTCCCTGTTATCATTTCCTTCTACTAGTACTTTAGTCATAATGTAAGATTTCCTTTCTGGCCTGTATGATACAACCATAGTGTTGATCTGAAAGGCACCTCCTAGCTGACCCTTCCCATCTTGCTCCAGTGGCAGATATTGAGGTATCCAGTGTGCCTTGCTGCCCCCGACTTGTAACAAAGACTGTTACATTTGGAGTTCCATTACAATCTGGGATTGTTAAGGTTGGCTGCATTTGAAAGGTACCTCTTCTACTTGGAGTAGAATAGGGGGTGCTGTCAGGAGCTGACATGTCTCGATATCAAAAATCTTAAGTTAAGAAAACATCTTTGAATGCCATATTCTGCAGATCTCTTGAGGTTTTTGAAGATGCCCTTTCTATCTCTTATATTTAGATAAGAAAATATTGCTTGTCTCTTAGCAACTTGATTTCTGAGTAGCTTAGAAAATAACTGTGATAGACTGTCATAGTAACTAACAAAATGACACGTTTACATGACTATTAGTTTCCATTTCTTAATTATCCTAAACAGTTTATGACGGTTGGTAGCAAGAGGCCAAAACTTGACATTTCATTTTTAAGCATTACTAGGAACAATACCTTTAAGAAGCGTTACCCTTAATTTTGTACCAATATGCAAGGGTCAATACCATTGTGGCCAAATATAATCTTAATTTTGTATCAATATACAAAGATCAATACCAATGTAGCCCTATACAATCTTAATTTTGCATTAATATACAATGATCAATACCAATTTAGCCAAATATAATATCAATTTTGTATCAGTATACAAAGGTGTAAGGCCATATTCAATAATCTGTCCTTTTTTCTTGATCTTTCCTATACTATGTCTATGTCCCATTTTTCTCAAGTCTGTTCACTCCTACATAGGAGAGAAAGAAGGATACAGAAAAGAAAATGAGAGAAGTCCCTGGGTCTAACCTCCAAAACCCATTTAACAAGACCATTTAACAGCTTATCGAAGAATCTCCAGTGGGATATGATTGAATTGGTGGTAAGCCTTTCTCTTGGCAAGAAAAACCCCTTGCTTCAACTGTAGACAGACTTCTGTCCAAAAAGGACAAAACTTGGAAGCAGATAAGTTGACAGCCTAGCTCTGTCAAGAGAGGGTAGGTAAGTCCTTCATAATTCCTGCTCTACAATCAATGTCTGTCAGAGAAGCGGGGCCAAATGGCTGAAGATTGATGCTGTAATGTGTGGAGAGAAAATGGAAACTGTCCAGGCAGCCACTGGTATTTCATTTCTTATTTTTGGAAGCTGCAGGCCCTGCACTTCCTATATAAACAGATATATTTATCCCTCTCAGGTCTCTGAGGTGGTTGAAGATTAGATAGCTAGAGTCTCATAGTTAAATTTTGAGTTGTTTAGGAATCAAGAGGGTGTTCTGGATATAAGAAGATATTTTTAAAATTGTGAGGCAAGTTAGTATGAAAGCTGAGTTAGATAATGAACTTTAAACTCATGGAGATGGTTAGATAGTAGAATGTTAAATTCAGGTGCCAAATACATATGGACTGGACATTGGGAATGTATGCTAAGCCATATAACTCTTATAATTGTGGCCTATTTATTTCTGTTGTTTTGTATTGTATTTATAGTTATAAGAAAAAGAACCATTTTTGGACTGAAAGGGAGAGCTGTTGGGGGGAAAAGAAATACCTTAAACTAAAAAAAAAAAAAAAAAAAAGGGAAGAGGATGGGGGGTTGAGGGGGAGGAGGGTGGAAGGGTGGGACTGGAGGGGGGAGTAGGGAGGGGATTTTGATTGAGATGTAACTTGAAGAAATAAAAAATAAATTATTAAAAAAAGAATCACACACACACAAAGAAATGTACCTCTTATGAGAACTTTCCTTGAATTCCTTTTTAAGGCTAAAAAAATAGTATGTAGTAACTCTTCTACCTTACTATTCAGTTTGGGGGTTTGAAAGGTTTGCATTTGTTTTCCTTCACAAATTCATAAGGAGTAGCTTCATTTTCTCATGGTCTTTCTTTAAAAAGGACATGCCCTTTTGAAAGTACAAGCCACGTTTTTCTACCCAGTTGTTATTAGAAGAATTGCAGAAACATTTTCTTTACTTTACACTTGTACTAAATAATTGATTCTTTCTGGTTTGAGCACAAAATTTTGTCTTTAAATTGAAAATATGTTAATTTTTTATTCTAAAACATGACTTTTATTTGCCTGATGTAATTGTCATCTTGGAGGCTTACTGCCTCTGTATGCTAACCTAGACATAGTTCTGGAAGCTTATAGCCTCTGTACAATCTAATCTAGGCCTAGAAGGTTTTCAGCCTCTGAGACTTCTGAATAAGATCACCCTTTCTTGTTCTTTTTAAACTCTGGCTGGCTGGTTTGTCTCAGCTGTTCTGAATCAAACTCCTCTCTAAACTGACTGATTCAATCTGGTTTCTTCCTAGGCCTCTGTTGAATTGCTCTGCTTGGCCTCAAACTAACTCTAGCCATCTGTTCTAATCTTTTGGGTCCTTCTTATTCTCTGGCTCATTCTGTCTTTACCTGTGTCTAGCTTGTTCTCTATTCCAACCTCTGTCTGTTAATCTCTCTAGGTAAAACTTCCTCCCCTCATTCTCTGTGCTGCTCCCTTAAGTAATTTCCTTTTCCCCCTCTCTTCTGGTGAGAGCTGGGGCTAGCCTATTCTGTCAAATCTTTCTCTGATTTGTCACTTTTTCTGCCACTCAATTAGACATCACTTTCAAACACGAGTCCTTCCTTCTTCAAACTAACTTTACTTTCATTTTTGGGATTAAAGGTTAGTACTAAGAGTGTGCCGATATTCCAGCCAGAGGGATAAAGGTGTATGCTAAGGGAGTGTCTGTATTCCAACCAGAGTAGCCATGTTGCTGGATTAAAATCCTTCTACAAAATAGAATTATTTCTCACTGTTTTGGAGGCTGGACTCACCTGATCAAGGCTCAGCTGGGAAGTTTCTGATAATAACTGTCTTTCTGCTTTGCAGATTGCTACCTTTTTGCTGTGTCTCATATGGTGGAGAGAGAGCTCTTTGTTCCTTCCAGTTATAAGGACACCAACCCTGTTGGTCTTGAGCCCCAACCTTATTTCCTCATTTATCTCCTCATGGTCTCCATCTCCAAACAGTTGCCAGAGGTAAGAACTTCAACATGTATGAACTCTTCAGGGTAAAACATCTCATCTGTAACAGAAATGATATGCAGCTTTCAATAATCTTTAGTTTTTCAATTACACACTTGAGCTATTTTTAAAAGCCTAGATATATCGAGTTATTAACCTGGTTGACATTAATATTAGAATGATAAGGTATGGTAACAACATAGCTGAGAAAATGGATCTAAAGCCTACCTGGATAGATGGAAAGGTAGATAGACAGACAGACCGACATAAATCAACACACTATCTTTCATTACAAAGCAAGATATAGGGTGTAGCCACAGAAAGCTTCTAAGAAGAATTGATGTTTAGCCTCCTACTGGAGGATGATTGGGACTTTACAAACTTTAGGGTGTAAGGTGAAGAATAATTTACCACCAGGAAGGCACAAACTTAAGGATGAGTATAAAACATGCATTATAGTTTAAGAAGCCCAGCCTGAGGGCCAGAGAGGACATTTAAAGACTTTATACCATCAAGTGCTATTGTTTAATATTCTCTGAGTATCCATGGAATGCTGGTCGAGAATACAGAACATATACATGGCTTTTGTTCTTTGTAAGTCTGCAATGAAAGACCTTAAGTGCTTAGGTCTGACAGCTTGGCACTTTCAAAATTTTCTTAAATCACATCCTGTTTTTCCAGTAGGCTGTCATGAGGACTAAAGCAGGAGTTATGCATTTTGGGCTGAACTATATGACAAAGAATCATTGATGTATAGTTGAAAGCAAAGCAAAGCAAAACAAAACTTTCCCTCTCTTTGTTTTGGTTTTTCTTTGACTACCTAATGGGGAGAGAATAATTTCAGAGCATCTACTGAAGCCTCTAGCTATTTCAGAGTATAAGAGGTTAAAAACAACTGATTTGAAAATTTTGATATCTAATACTTTGGTGGCTTTCTTTAGGTTTTCTTCAATAGTTCTTCCTTCCTACCCTCCTTCCTTCCTTTCATTTTTCCTTTAAATCCTAAAGAAACCAAACCTGGAAACATGCTTTTATAGTTATGAGTATGAATGTTGGAGGTATACCAGCTCTACCAATAAGCAATGCCACCCTATCATGTGACGTTGTGATGTTTCTAATTATACCATGTCCAATCATCTAAATGTCCTGCTTTAATGAAAAACAATACAAAATTTTATCCCTATGAAAATAAGTCCTTACATGAAACTGGAATCTGTACCATCCTCAGACGAAAGGCACACACCTATAATCCCTTCATTTAGAGCCTGAGTTAGGAAGATTTCCTGGAGTTTGAAACCAGCCTGGACCACACAGTGAGCTTCCCACAAACCTGGACTACATAGTGAAACCTGTCTCCAAAACATGATGAAAATGTCATTCCAATGCTAATGTTTTGTGCATAGTTTCTTGTCTGAAGGAAAAAAGTTTAGCTGTCAAAATTTGTCTTTGATCTGGGAATCAATTTCTTCCTTGTAGACTTGTTTGGGGCTGGATGGACTCTTCTTCATTTACCCTGAAATCTCTCCATCACTCTCCCTCATTAATCAAAGAAAAATAGTGTTTAGTCCTCTAAAACCTGGTATGAATTTAAGTTGGGTGTTATCTCTACTCAAGGAATTTATTTATATTTTTTGTTTATCCATAATTCTAAATAAATGCCTTTATTTTCTTCTAAAAGAAACCTTAGACATGAGCATAGAAAACAACTGTTCTAGAAGTCAGAGGAACTTTCCATTGGTGTTGAAATCTTGAAGAAGACCAGTTACCTTCTTTGAGAAAATGTATAGAAGATCAATTATCTTCTTTGAGAAGATTGGTATTCAAATTGTTTGTATGAAATTCAGGTCAGAACTGTAAGTAGGAAGCATGTTGATATAGTATTTAGGATGCCAAGAAGATCAAACTAATGTTTACTGGTGATTTCTTACATACCAGGAAGCCTGAAATATTTTCTTAGCTCATGTAGAAGTGGCCAGAAATGCTATTCACCATTGAAGAAATAAAGTCTTAGAGAAGGTAAAACTTTCTAAAACTGTCTCAGCTAGCAAATGATGAAGTCCAGTTGCTCTTATTTCAGTATATACCATCTTGGTGTAGCAAGGAGAAACTGAATACGCATTTGAATGTATGACTGCATCCACTCCATTCAAGCCTTGCTCTAAACATTTTGAATTAAAGTGCTCTCTTCATGGATGCTATCCAGCTTTTCCTGGGCTTTAGATGGTAGAAGGAAGATGAATTGCCTTTAGTGACATCTTTATTCATGTATGTGTTCAAAGTGGTCAGAGTAAGGGAATGAAGAGGTTATTAGAGCAGAACGATGCAAGAATATCCAAGAACTGCCTCACACCCAGCTGGCGTATGCTATTTTCTAACTAACCTCGGAGTATGAATATTTTTGCATTATTTGAGAATCAGCCAGATGAAGTCAAGCCACGTGATTTTCTTGTTAAACTCAAAAGTCAGGACACCTCTAGATACCAACAATTTAAAAGTATGGGTATCACATTGCTTTATATCCAGAACATGTGCTTACTCTGTTAGGGTTAAAGAGGACAACTTTCTATTTACTCTGAATTATTCTACAGTTTTACTTAAGATTGTGATATAATACTTAACTGAAATGAATATGTCCACTTCTTATTTTATTGACAATTAAAGAGACAATTGGGTGTCAAATAGAAACTATTTAGTAAGAGTTTGCAAGATACAAACCGACTTAGTGGCTTGTTAGGCAGAATCATTTTTTAAAGGAAACATGTAGATTATCCTGGGATCTAAACAGTAAATATACCTCAGCACCTTGTGCAGGGAATGTGATCAAATCTTGTTTAGGCTAACAAATACACCAGCATATTTTCTTGAATTAAATCCATCTACATGAATCAGAACTAGCTTGAAATCCCATTTGTGTGTGTGTGTGTGTGTGTGTGTGTGTGTGTGTGTGTGTGTGTGTGTGTGTGTACTAGAAATACTGCTTTATATTCCCATTCCCACACAAGGTAAAAAATTGCAAGTGTTTTCCTCTACTTTCTGAGAAGTTACCCTAAATCAATGTGATTAATAACAAGAAATATTGTTAATTTAAATTCCATTTTCCATGTACTTACATTTTAGGATGATTTTTTTTTGGCTAACTTTCTTATAAATTAGAGATATTAACCTATAAAACATTAAGAAGCATAGTTAACGAAATTATTCAGCCTAACATGAAGCTTACTGTCTTAGTTTTATTGCTCTGAAGAGATGCCATGACCAGGGCAACTTTTATGAAGGAAAACATTCAATTTGGGACTGGTTTATTATTTCAGAGGTTTAGTCCATTATAATCATGGCAGTGTGCAGGGAGGCATGGTGCTGGAGAAGGAGCTGAGAGTTCTATATCTTGATCCACAGGCAACAGAAGGAGACTGTGTCCTACGCTGGGTGTAGCTTGAGCATATGAGACCTCAAGCCAGCCCCCACAGTGACACACTTCCTCCAACAAGGCCACACATATTCCAACAAGGCCACCACACCTCCTAATAGTGTCACTTCCTAAGGGCCAAACATTCAAACACCTGAATCTATGGGGGCCATTCCTATTCAAACCATCACACTTACACGATTTTGTCTTCATTTGACCTCTGTCTCATTGCTGTTGAGTAGCCCTTTCTGCTTATAACTTCCATAACCATATTGAAGATGTAAGGATCATAAGAATTTACTTGGTACTGATTCTGTCTTTTGGTGTAATGGGAGTAGCAAAACAGAGTGAAATGGATGGACAATGTTGCCCTTGAGTTTTTAAAGGGTCCTGAGTATGAATGTATATTAGCAAACCTCTGGAGATCAGAATGACTTATAAACAATAGATTTATTCCTCTCAGTTTGTGAGGCTGGGGAGGTCAAGAGCATGGTGCCTTCAGAGCCTGTATCTGACAAAAGTGTGCTTTGTGCTGTGTATATGGTTTCTCGTTGCTGTGGCCATACATGGTTGAAGGTGAAGATATCCCAAAGAACTGTCTTTCATAGTGATACTGACAAGATCCACTCTCACAGTTTATATTTTATAATATGTAATAAACTTGAGGGTTGATATTTTGTCACATGAATTTTAGGAAGAAACTGAAACCATAGCAGGCTCACTCCTATTTACTATTTCTAATATCAAGTTGACAAAAATAATCTGAGGCTCTTAGAATGCAATTTATAAAGCAGGTCCATACCACCATAAAAGTCGGATCTCCTCAATTTAAAAAAAATGTTATTTATTCTTGCTATCTTTAAAACATGACCAATTTGGAAGTGGCTAAATCACTTTAAAGAGAATCTTTAGAGCTTTGTGGAAAGTGATATTTATAGCAGCTTGTAACTGAGCAGAAAGCAAGCTTGGGAAGAAGCACATTTACTAACTTTCAGGGTAACAAGGAAGCATACTGTGTGACCTTCTTTCACTGGAGTTCTCACTGCTATGGCATTCCAAAGGAGAAAGCAGAGCATTCTTCACGAAAACGAAACGAAACAAAACAAATCAAAAACCCTCAGAAGATATAAGAAAGATGTATTTTGAGGACTAATTGATTAATCTATAAGTCAAGTTAAGAAAACTTGTGAGAATAGAGGATCCTCATTGATCTCTACTATGAAAAAAACAAAACAAAACAAAACACAAACACTCCTGGGATCTATTGTCTGGAAAGAAAAGGATTATTTTATACTTTTCAAACATAAAAACTGTTTTGTGCAGCCAGGCATGGTATCACATGCACTCCCAGAATTTGAGAGGTCGGGAAAGACAATTATGAGTTTGAGGGTGCCTGAGCTAAATAGTAAGACCTTGTCTCAAAAACAAAACCAAGAGCAGAATGCCACCCTGTTTCACGTGAATTCTTTGTCACTCAGCACAGTGAAGGAAGTCGGTATTTAACCAGGTGGTGTTTGTTGTAGAGGCCCCACTGGGAGTGGCTTGTGAGCCATCCTGCCCTGATAACCTGAACACCCCAGAGCTTCTCTGAGAGCTTAATGTAGCCTTACAAACCATAAATGGCCATGATGCTGGGGTACACTCAGAGATAGAGACCTGTATTGTCAACACTGTGCACGTACTAACTCCTGTGTCTCGTTTTCCTTGATACAAGTTGAGTTCATGAGATAGGCTAGCCAGGGGAATCCAAAACACCATACTCAAGTTTCAGGGCACAGAGATACTGAGATAGATAGAGTGAGAGAGGGCAAGTAGAGGAGTGGGGGCAAGGAGAGGAGGGGGAAGGAAAAGAGAGGAGTGGAGAGAGAACTTTACTAGGAAAAACCAACCCATGCTTGGATGCTCTTCTGGGACTCAGATCTGGATGTGTAGCCTGACTCTCCAGGGGCCCCTAAAAGACAGAGCATCCTCAGCTTTACCCTGAACCATGTTTTATCAGTCCTGATGTGTGAATGGTGTGGCTTTATTTTGTCCATTAATTTACTAAAGTATATGTTTGGGAAACATCTTATGCAGCAAGTAGTGTGCCAAGATTCTGAAGAGAAGACAGTCAAGGACAACAAAGTTCTTTTTGCAGTGATGCAGTGAGTCAGAACAGCTTGTAGGTGACAATGTGAATTGGGGGGAGCAGGTAGAGACAGTGTCAAAGCCAGTCACACAGTGACACTGTTAATATCAGTGTTCAAAACAAGTCACAAAGGAGTGGGTCTCCTAGGCTTTCTCTGAACTCTGTTCCCGTGATCAATATTGATGAATTATCTCTCTTCTACTAGGGACTAACACAATAAATGGAAGTTCCTCAAAGCTCACAGATTCTAGGAAGAAAATGCTCCTGCAGTAATTTTCTACTAGCTCATGAGCTTAAAATGACAGTGGGAATTCAAGTGTGGCATCCAATGAGACAACACAGTTACCAGCTTCAATTAGGGATCTGCATTGGCTCAAAATGTATATTCATGGTAGTCAATCCTATAACCATTGGAGGAAAAGTATCACCATTTAAGAAAAGGAAACTTTTATCCGAGAGAGGGCAGTGTATTGTATGTTGGGCACCCGCTGGGATTTGAATGTATCTGGACTTCTATAAGGGAACTCTGAGTTTTCTGTCTATCCTACAGTCTTTGATTAAGGTCGAGGACCATTCATGCCTTCGGAATCATGTCAGTAACTTTCTCAAGGGTTTGCAACTGAATAAAGCAGCACATGGCGGGGAGGTAGCCAGTTGCTATGTATAGTATGTATGAAGCTTGCCAGTTTTTTTACCCAGCAATCTCACATACTCAAGAGTAGCCACCATGAGAATTTAATTCAACCTTTTTTTTGTTTTTGTTTTTTTTTTGTTTTTTTTTTGTTTTTTTGTTTTTTTTGCTATTGGTTCTACTATCAAATGGTTGAATTGCTTAAGTAAATTATCTTGTAGTTCTTGTGTGATAAAACTATTTGTGCAGTGTGGAGCCTGACTGAATCCATCTTGAAAAAAAGATTCCATTTTGTATTAAGTTTGACTCAGAGCTGACCTCCAGTTCCAGAACAACAATAAAATGTACCCGACCTTGTATTCCAGGGGTGTTCCCTCATCATCACCAGACAGCTCACTCTGAGAAAGCACCCAAAAAATCTAAACAAACTTTCTGATGGTCAAACTGACCTCAGCTGGTTAGTCAGTAACAACGAGCCAATCAGAAATGGACATGACTAGCTACCCAAATGTCATCCAATGGTAAAAAACCTGCTTTTTTGTCTGAGTCTCTATATAAACTCTGTACTTTTGGGTCTGGGGGCTCTCACCTCAAACTGCTATGTCAGTGAGTGTTGAGAGTCCAAGCTCTGAGCTTGAATAAACAACCCTCATGTATTTACATTGGAGTTGGCTCCTAGGTGGTCTTTGGGGTCTAGAGAGCCAGGCAGAACAGCATCAATATAAATACAAAAAAAAAAAATCACACTACAGGCTTCATAGTATTAGTGTAGGTATGGTTTTCATATATCTACTAAGCCCAACACTCACTTCATTTATTTGTCATTTGTATGACAGAAAGAGAGCTTTTATTGTTTTCCAATTAACTACTATACCTATTACAGTTTTCTTTTTAGAAAAAAAGACTATAAAGTGAAGATTAAATCAACAAGCCAGCAAGTTTTCTGAGATTATTACTAGATACAATCAATATGAAGATCTAAGGAGCCATGTGAATGAGAGAATTTCCAAACAATAAAAACATGTCAGAGGTCTAAAAGTTAAATGACCAACATATGGGGGTGTGCATCATCTGCTGTTTTCTGGAAACAGCTCTTGATGCTTTAAAAAACATAAAAACCAGCTGGGCAGTGGCACATACTTTTACACCTCCCAGTGCTGGGAGGCAGAGGCAGGAGGATCTCTGTGAGTTTGAGACCAGCCTAGTCTATAAAGCTAGTTCCAGGACAGCCAGAGCTACAGAGACACACCCTGTCTCAAACAAACAAACAAACAAACAAACAAACAAACAAACAAACACACACACAAACAACAACAAAACTCAAAAAAGATAAAAAAATAACTTGAGAGGTTTAGTTTTTATTCTCAAATCTTATATGGTCAGGGAAAATGATCCAACATTTGTGAGTCCAGATTGTAATGCTTGTTTGCCACCAGGAGAATGAAATGTGCAGGCATGCTGTGTTGATTAATACATGGGAAAGCCGAGAGGACTGAAATTAGTTAAGGGAAACTTAAAAATAATCATGCTCTAGGTTTAGCCCGTTTCTAAAATGTCCCCTTTCTTCCATGTTGATGTCAAACCCTTATTTATCAGTTTAGCTGCTCTAGGTTCCTAGGAGTGCTTTGGCCCTCCCTCATGAAGCTCATCACTTTCTTTTCTGGCTCTCAGCCTGGAATAGAACACATTTTATTACTGAGAACATTTCATTACGCCAAATCAATACAAGAATTATCATTTTGGAAGGGAGATGGATTTAAGCTCTACTATGCTTCACTGCTTTCTTCCCCTCTGACTCTGGGTGAGTCACTTCACAGTCTTGAGTCTGAGCAAGTCTGAGCTACAGATGATAATGAGGACATTAGGAACATTAAATATAGTGTCCAAATATGTCCTGCACTAGGAAGCACTTCAAAAGTGACATCCATTGTTAATTTTTATGGATACATTACCCTTATTAGATGGTTTTGTGCTTTCATTATGTTCTTCTTTAGATACTGGAAGCTGGCAACAGGGTCAGGTACTTAAGATGTACCTGATACATATTTGAACTGGTAAGCACAGAGGAAGCTAAAAAGATAGAAATAAAAATAGAGATATTGTATCTGAGGGAATGGTGACAGCAGAGCTGACAGGCACAAGAAAGTAGAAACCCTCTGATCTTTCCAGAGGAAAGACTTGCAAAGGATATTCAGTTGTGTCAAGTGGAAAATTACAAGTTGGGCACATCCAGGTTAAATGGTTTATATGTGCTATGGAATGGACTATGGAATCATAGTGTTTTGGGAAAGAGTGATAAGCTGAAAATTATGAGTAATAGATATTTTTGGAAAAACAGGTTCATCCATATGAACACTGTGATGGTTGTTTTTAATGTCAGTTTACCAGAGATTAGAACCACATGAGTAGGGAACTTCACCTGAAGCGTTGTCTTGATTGACTTGGGATGAGAGAAGACCAAACATAGTGTGAGCGGTACCTTCTGGGAACAGCCTAGATAAACAGAGGGCCTCGCACAGGGAACAGCATTCCCTTTTGTCTGTACCTTCTGCCACCAAGAGGGTTTACCATGTTGCAGCAGCTCCTGCTGATTCCTGTATTGATCTCAGAAGCAGCATTTTCATACCATATCACTGACCAAGGACCAATGACTCTCCAGGACCCTTTGAGGTTTTCAGCTCCAGGTTGGGATTTGCTATGACAGTGAGCTCAGGGCCTGAACAAGTACTGCTTTGTGGGCTTCTGATGTGAGACAATCACTGTGGGATTCCCTCCAACTGCTGGAGCACCAGCCTTAGGGACTGTATTACTCCTGGGTTCTCATCAAATCAGGTGTGGGACAATTGTTGTTACTCTTAAAGGTAATTTAATAAATTATTTTTATTATTCAGCTATGGGTTCTGCTGCTCTAGAGAACCCTGACTAACTCAAACACTGACAACTTTAACGTGCTATTGTTTATAAAAGGAACAAGTCTGTGTTCTCTACATTCCAAAGGTTTGAGGAAAATTTGTTGTCATATTATGTATGTATGTCATATTAGGAAAGGAGACATTTTTGAAAACAGAGGGTTGGAGACAGGTTTCACTCTGTAGCCTAGGCTGGCCTTGAACTTATGGCTATCCTTCTGCTTGAACTTTTCAAGTGCTAGGCTTAAAGGCAGAATCCTTTAAAACTCAGCATAAGGAAGATTCAGTTAAAATAGTCCATTTTGATGAAACATAAGTGTGTCTTAAAGATAATGATTCAGACCTTTAGAATAGCCATAAATCTTTTAGGAATGAGCAAGCCAAAATTAGGAACATATGTCCCCTACGCTCTTGGTATGGCACTTCCATGAGAGTCACCAGGAGTTAAGTAGAATGATGACAAGAAGCATATGGCATCAGGTCTGTGCTAAATTAATAACAGTATGAGAACACAGTTAAACAGTGATAATCCCCTTGTTATCCAGTGTCTTTTCCCTTTCCAACAACCTCACAGTACATTGTTAAACACCCAAAAGACACTTGTTAATGGGGACAGCTGACATGTGAGGAGAAACCATGTGGCCTATCTTTTGAAACAAGCTGAAGAGGCCCTAATTTGGGCTTCCTTCGAAGTACGGCCATGAAGTCATTTGGAGATCAAAAACGAAGCTAACCCTGAGTATGCTTGAGGCACTCCATCTGGCTGTGCCCATGCTGTTGCCATAGCCACCCATCTCCTAGCAACAATGAATAGCATCTTCGTGTCTCTATAGTGACAAAGCATGGGAGTGCAACACATAAGTACTATGGTCACAATACACTAATAATCTGAGTGGTTATCTCATAAATTAAATTCAGTCTGAATACCTGCATGAATATTTGATTTCATGGTCATATCTTTCCTGTGATGTTCTTTTGTCTTGGTTTAAATTAAGGCAGCCTGACAGCCTGCTATTACATATAAAATGACAAATATCGTTACAAAGGGCATAATAAAGTTAAACTTTATTTTAAATCACATGGAAAAACAATTATCTTTTTGAATGACTACTCATCATCATCTAGAACTCTGGAGAGAAATACTGGACTGAAGAACCCCAGCCTTGGATTTGGAAGGAATGTTCCACTCTGATACAAGCACGCTCACAGAAGCACTAGCAGCCCTTGCAGTGAGCAATGAGTCTAAGCTGAGGTAACTAATCAGAAACAGCGAAGAAGCTGACTAAAGAGAGAAGGAAAGGCCATCTGCATCCTGCGTGTCCTTGAGACAAAGTGAAAAAACTGTGTGACTCATCTTAGGGGAAGGAGAGCTGTTTACTTCTGAATATTTGTACCATATTTCAAGCAGGATTCATCTGAATGAATATTCTGCCAGGAAAATTCTATTGGGTGGTACCCTCCTTTTTTTTTTTTTTTTTTTAAGAATAGAAACCCTTAATCTGAATAAACCCTGCTTCTACCAACCCTTATGCACCACCTGAGACTGCAGATTTTAGATATCTATAGAGATGGAGATAGTAAAGTCAGTGACAATTCTCATTTAAAAATACTATCATATATATAATGGTTTCTGCCAGTTAAGCTCATGACCTGTCTCTTGTTTAGAAATAAGAAGCTCTCTGTCACTGTTTGAATATTGCTTTCTTGATTTTTTTTATTTTGTTTTGTTTTTGTATGAAAGGCCGGGCATGTGGTAAATGTCACTGAAAGATGCACACAGTGAGAAGCTGCTTCGGAAACCTTACTGAGAGATTTCAGTGGAGGGGAAGCACAGCATCCAAACAATGGTGTACAGACCGCAATAAAGAATCCCCATGCTTATGCAGGCCACTGTCATGTGTTTACACATTGCATGCAGAGTTGAGTTTAGCTGTGCTAGCACCTTTGTGAAAAGAAAATCCCCCCGAAATTAAATAATAAAAAAAGATAGGTGAATGCTGGTTCTATGAAATAAACAGTGATTAAGGAGAGAAGAAAAACCAGCAGGACTCAGCATGAAGCAAATTAATTCATGTTGGAGATTTACTCTCCTGAAGAAGTTAAATTGCCCACTTCCTAATCAGTACAGTTCTTGTCTGTTGTTTCTTTTTCCATTCTTCCTGAATTTGTTTCATGTTAGAACTCTTTAAGTTTTCACTTTATTATTTTCATGTTGGAAGTCTCTAATTTTTCACCCTGTTGTTTTTTTTTTTTAATTATAGTTTGAAATTCCAGTTCTCTAAGAGGATCTGAGAAGTCCTGTACTCAGTTATTCACCATTCCTTTAATTTGATAGATTCAAATTATCTTCCAATCACTATATTTCACTATTCCCTTTGCCCCTGCTTCAGACGTTGATGTAAGAGGACTCCCATTACTGTGACTTTTCCCTGCATTATTGGAATGATTGGTGACACAGGGGCTTATGTGTACCCACAATGCCACTTTGTAATAACTGAATGAAAGCTGTGTCTTAATGTCCTTTCATGGTGGCTGCTCAGTGTCTGTCTCTTTCCATGTTCCTAAACTGTAGCAAGTGGGAAAAAGCACAAAATGTTGTTCTCCCCATTAATGCCGCACCAGAGAAAGATGTCAACACACATTAAAACTGCAACCACATTTGAGAAGACACACAGAACTCTGCAAATGCCATCTTTGTTTGCAGAGCTCGAGCTGCAGGGATGTCATATGTTTTTCAATCTGCTTTTTACTCTTCTGATGCCTTAAAATAAACCATGTAATTCTGGTTCTTGGCTTTTGAGTGTGAGTTTATGCCATCAGCCTGTTGTGATTCATTCACTAAGTTACTCTAGGGCCGAATAGTTTGTCCTTTCTATAATAATCACTGTAGCGTCACTTTGCCTAGAGGAAGCGAGTGTGTCTTTTGGAAAGCTGGCAGGCAGAGCGGGGCAGCAATGAGGCTTAAGTGATGGACAATAAAAGCTTCTCTCCCAAGGTGCACTGGCAGGTGGGAAAAATACTGACTGGCACCTGTATATTAACTTTGATATCAAATGATGAGTCCAGCCTTCCAAGCATGAGGTGATCAAACATCACCTCAGCTGAGTCTGAGTCTAGAAGAGATGTGTGTGAAACCAATATGTGAAATGATTAGCACACCCAACCAGCCTCCCTTTGCAAAGCGTACCTGCTTTAAGCATTGTGAAGGAGGGGGCTAGAGTGACACAAATTTCAAGCACTAATCACTACTTCTTGTGACCATCAGAAGACAAAGGTGCTTTGCTGAATATCTAAGCAGCTGAATTAGTGCCAAATGCACAAATTACCAAAGGCGATGGAGAGAAGCCATTGGCTTTTAGTGGAAATTGAATCTTTTAGTGCAAGCATGTTTTGAGGATGTCTTAATAATGGAAAAGATCAGAGACATCCTAACGGGATGAGATGATGGTGACATAAAATCCCTGAGACAGAATGAACTTGACAGGACATTAGTCTTTGCAATGCCAGATCTTGCTGCTCTCAAGATCGCTTGGCACTGAAAAGAATACTTGAAAAAAGTCAACCAGACCTAAACAGTTTTGAAATAAGAACAGAGACAGACACTTTGCAGGGTTCGATATAAAGCTGGTGAGATACCATGTTTGACATCTATAATACATAGGTGGTGATATCCATGATGAAATCATATTCAGATTGGGCTGCAACAGGTGAAGGACAGAGTGTGCCCCAACACCTAATGTATATATCTTTAATATGTATAGTAAGGGACTTCCACTTTTCATTGTTTTATTAATTTGTTCTTCTCCCATATAATAGTCTAAAGTAGGGGTTCCAGGTAGCCACAAGTCTTTTCTCTAAGTTGTGTTCAGAGACCCTGGGTCAATCTGTCTTATGGCTCTAATACCAGAAAAGATCTCAAAGTTTTTTGTTTTTTTAATATGTTGATGAAAGGAGATAAGAGGTCCTGAAGAATAGATAGATACTTCTTAGGGTAGGTAGCCCAGCAATGACTTAATGCTATGTAAAGATGTAAAGAGAGGTTTCTGTAGTTAGCTACAGAAAATAGTTGAACACAGCAAAAATAAAAGATTCATGAATTAGTTAATTCTAGAAATTAGAACTCAAGCCTTTCTAAGAGAGGCAACAGACATGATTATAAATTTCATTGTTGGTATTTACACAATAGCTAGGAAGTGGAAGCAATCCAAATGTCCTTCAACTGATGAATGGACAATAAAAATGTGGCATGTGTTCATTATGTAATGCTATTTAGCTATAAAGAAAAATGAAACCATAAAATTTGAAGGTAAATGGATGGAACTGGAAATGATCATACTGATTGAGGTAAACCCAGACCCAGAAAGACACACATCACATATTATCTCTCATTTGGGCTCCTAGCTCTAAGTCTTCAGATGTGAGTACATACCTGGAGTAGCTGAAGAAACCAGGAAAGCAAAAAAGGACCATAATGTATGTAGAACCAGAGGAGGAAGAGGAGAAATAGTGAGAATTTTTGGTTTCTTCAAAAACACAGAAATATTATGGGAATATGTTTTTGTTTTAATCCCAGGTGTGGGATATGGAGCTTCTTCAAATTGTGCACAGCAGATGACTATGATTTGTCTCATGCTCTATCAGGGGTGGGATTTTTCCAGCTGAAGATAGTTTACGTTGGGAATTCTGGGGACTCTTCAGAGGGTATATAAATGCCAGAGCTCTGAGAGATAGTGGCTGCTACTCCCCCTGTTGCTGTTTGTTCCTAGTGCTGCTGCTGAATTGCTGGTTGCTGGTTGCTGGTTGGAGACACCCTGACATCAAAGATCAAATTTACCTTAAGGAACTTGATATCCCTAATCAACAGGAAGTAGTCTAACAAGATCTATGCCCTCTTTCCCTTCTAACC
>CAJQZJ010033276.1:4099522-4117238 GCA_907164525.1 Lophiomys imhausi
GAGAGAGAGAGAGAGAGAGAGAGAGAGAGAGAGAGAGAGAGAGAGAGATATGCTCCTCAAGCCCCGCCCATCCCTCATCACCTGCAATAGGTGGCCCTGTGTCATGAGAGTGGGTGAGCTGGACCTGCCTCTCATCTGCTGCAACACTTGGGAGAGTGGGTCCTATTGCTACCCTGGGAATCACAGTAGACCTGGCCCTGCTGATGTGGGCACAAGTGAGCTAGCCCTGAGGACATGAGAGCTGGAGAGATGTTCTTGCCCCTTGCTGGCTGCAGCACTGGATGAGCTAGCTGGAGCAGTGCTGGAGAGCTCTCCCTGGTTTGTGTGTGGGAGATCAGGTGGGCTGACCAGCTCAGCTACCACCCAGACCCAGATCCAGAGCTTTGAGTTGGACTACCCCAACATCTACCCCATCAGTGGAGTGCTAGAACATGTGAAGGAGCCAGGACAGTCCTAAAGACACAAAGCTGCAGTATCTCCATGACACAGGGCAATAACAGAATATTCGAGAGGAGTCCAAGTGAGGATCCAGTATTGACAATGTAGCAGAAGCCGGAGAACTCGAACCTGACCAATTGCTCATTGCAGTGGACATTTGCAAGCCAAGATATGTGGACAAAAAGACATACTGTGGGACAAAATGTGACACATTACCCCTTCCACAATAAGAACATTCTCTTTTTTGGAAGGATTTAAGGGTGGAGGGTGGATACGAGGGGATGGAGAGATGAGTGGGATTGGGGTACATGATGTGAAATTCACAGAGAATTAATAGAAAAAGTTAAATAAAAAAATAATCTCTCAGCCACAAAATATCTTAAGAAAGAAAATGAAGAGCCTGATAGTTAACATTACAGAAACCTTCCAAGTTTTCCCCTGGAGGAAAAGCTTAGACTTTGAGGTCTTCTGTGGAGCAGCTTGCTTTGACAGTTCTATCTGGAGATCCTGATTTTATCTAGGTCTCAAAAACCAAAGAGCTGGATGTAAGAAAAATCTTTTACAGTTCTTCCAAGGTAAAATGAGGTAAAAGGGTCATTTCAAAGTGTAATAGCTGACACTGCAGAAATTCCCCATTCAGGAAGGGAGGAGACATAGATAATGTTGGGAAGCAGGTTAGAGCAGCAGGTACAGGTGGTAAAGGTGCCACCCTGGCAGGTATGTGTTGTGCATCTGGAAATGGAAGTTATCACACTGTTGATCATATGGTATTAAAAATCGGGTTTCAAGCAAGATGTATAGCATTGAATACGTGACAAAATAGACTTGAAACCAAAAATAATCAGAAGATAGATAGGACATTTTACATTATTCAAAGGGAAAAAAATCTACCTAGAGCAGTGGTTCTTAACCTTCCTATTTCTGCACCCCTTTAATACAATTTCTCCTGTTGTGGTGATCTCCATAAATAAAATTATTTTCATTGCTATTTTATAACTATGATTTTGTTACTGTTATGAATCATAGCCTAAATATGTGTGTTTTCTGATGGTCTTAGGTGACCCCTGTGAAAGGGTCATTTGACCTGAAGGAGATCATGACATGAAGGCTGAGAATCTCTGACCTAGAGGCTATTACAACTCTAAATATGCATCGAACACAAAGTTACCTATGTTCATAAAGGAAGCTACAGCTAAATCATATATTGACCCTCTCACAGTGATAGTGGGTGGCTTTAATGCCCCACTTTCATCAATAGACAGGGAAAAAAGACAAAAACAAAACAGCAAAATGCAGGAGCTACATGACATCATAAACCAAATGGACCTAATAGATATTTACAGAATATTTTACCCAGATAAACACAAAAGAATATATCTTCTCAGTACCTCATGGTATTTTCTCCAGAATTGGTAACATACTTTACACAAAGTCTCAATGAATACAAGAAAAGAGTATCCTCTATTACCAATGCAGGTTAAAACATGATATTAAGAACAACAGAAACAACAGAAAGCTTACAAACTCATGGAAATTGAAGAACCTCCTATTGAATGAAAAATGGGTCAACATAGAAATTAAGAAACTAAAAGCTTTTTATAACTTAATGAAAATAAAAACTATGGCACACAATGAAGGCAATTCAAAGAGGCAAGTTCATAGCGCTGAATACCTACATAAAAAAGAGAAGGCTCTCATATTAGCATCTTGAAAACACACCTGAAAGCTCTAGAATAAAAAGAAGAAATCATACCCAAAAGGAGTGGATGGAAGAGATAATCCAATTGAGGGATAAAATCAAAATAGAAGCAAGCAAGCAAACAAACAAACAACAACAAAACAATGCAAAGAATCAATGAAACAAAGAGTTTGTTCTTTGAGAAAAATCAGTAAAATTGACAAATACTTAACCAAATTAACTAAAACTCAAAGAAAGAAGATCCAAATAAACAAAATTAAAGATGAAAAGGGGGACACCACAACAGGCAGTAAGGAATTACAGATAATCATAAGGACACACTTTAAAATCTTATATTCCACCAAATTGGAAAAACTAAAAGAACTGCAAAATTTTATTGACATATATTACTTACTTAAGTTAAATCAAGATCAGATAAGAAAACTAAGCAGATCTATAGCCTCTAGTGAAATAGAAGCAGTAATTGAAATTTCCCAATCAAAACCAAAACAAAAGCCCAAAGGCAGATGGTTAATGCAGAATTCTACCAGACTTTCAAAATGGAAACAGAAGGAATATTACCCAGTTTATTTTTTATGGGGCCACAATTATGCTGGTACTCAAACTATATAAAATCCCACCAAAATAACTGAATTAAACACCAATTTCCCTTATGAACATAGATGCAAAAATTCACAAGATACAAACCGAATATAAGAACACATCAAAAAGATTATCCACAATGATCAACTAGGCTTTATTCCAGAGATGCAGGGATGGCCCAAAATACATAAATTGACCATTGTAAGATGTTGGTGTGACTTTTCTTCACATTGTGTGAAGGTGTGTCCCTGTATTTTCTATTGTTGATTACTCTAGGGGAAGAAAGCTAAGTGCTGGCAGAATCTTAATACTGTCATTTCTATGGCCCATCACCAGCTTTATATTTGTAAATATTTGTCCTATACACCTCCTCAAAAGCATAAAGGCCAAACAGCTCTTCTATGCCTAGAGGCAATCCAAGAAATGTATCAGGTGTTGTCTTGCTTCTGATTGGTTGTAATGCAGATTTGATGACCAACAGCTGGGGCAGGAAGTATGGGGGCAGAACTTCCAACAGAGTGTTGCAGGGAGAGGCAAGCAGAGGCAAGAGAGTCAAAGCAGACATGGAAGGGAATGAAAGGGACACCAGAGTGGAGCAGAGAGGTAAAGAGCTAGGCATGTAGACAGGTGGTGGGTTTCAGTGCTAGAATAGTTGGGTTAATTTTAGATAGTTGCTGGGAAAATGTCCTAGTGAAAGGCCAAAAGCTTTAAACTATACAGAAGTCTCAATGCCTTATTTGAACCACTAGGGGTTCTGAGAAAGTTCTATGACAATAAGCTACTATATAAACGGACTGAAAGAAAAATCCACAGGATCATGTCATTACATAGGAAAAAAAAAAAAAGACCTTTGACAAAATCCAACACCCTTTCATGAAGAGACTAGATACAGAAGTTTCATAACTCAACATAATTGAGGTGATGTAACATAAGCCTATAGATAGTATCAACCTAAATGTAAATAAACTCAAAATATTTCCAGTAAAATTAGGAACAAGACAATGTTGTTTATTCTCTCTATACCTATACAACATAATACTTGAAGTCTTAACTAAAATAATAAAACAATTGAAGAAGATATAATTAGAAAAGAAAGAAGTCAAAGTATCTTTATTTGCCTATTATATGACTATATCCAAAAAATTCTACCTGGAAACTCCCACAGCTAACAAACACTTTCCACAAAGCAGCATGATACAAAATAATTGCACAAAAATCAGTACCTTTCCTATATACAAATGACAGTCTGAGAAAGAAATCAGGGAAGCAATATTTTCACAATAGCCTCAAAAACATAAAATATCTTGATGTAGCTCTAATCAAGGAAGTGAAATATTTGTATAATAAAAAACCTTTTAAGACATTGAAGAAAGAAATTGAAGATAATGCCAGAAGATGGAAAGACTCCCATGCTTAAGGATTGGTACGATTAATGTAGTGAAAATGGACATGCTAACAAAAGCAATCTACAGATGGAATCTCCATAAGAACTTCAGCACAATTCTTCACAGAACGTAAGAGGACAAGTTTTAGAATTTTTATGAAAACACAAAAGACTCAGGATAGATAAAACACTACTGAATGATAAAAGAACTGCAGGAGCTGTCACCATCTCTGTTGTCAAATTGTACTACAGAGCTATAATAATAATAGCATGGTATTTTCACAAAACAGACATGTTCATGTTAATCAATGGAATTGAATTGAAGACTCAGTCATAATTATACACATCTATAGACATTTTATTTTTCATAAAGAAGCCGGGGGGGGGGGGAAGACAGCATCTTCAGGTGGTCAATCTGATGGCTCCATGTAGAAGAATTCAAATAGATCTGTACTTATCACCAGCACAAAATTCAACTCCAAATGGACCAGAGACCTTATGTTGATAAGGCCAGATACACTGAAAATGATAGAAGTTAACGTGAGGACTAGTCTTGAACTATTGTCACAGAAAAGTTTCTGAACAGAGCACCAAGAGTGCAAACAGACACTAAGAACAACAATTAATAAATGGAACCTTGTGAAACCGAAAAGTTTCTGTAAGGCGAGCACATGATCATTTGGACAAAGTAGCAGACTACAGAATGGGATAATGGGAGAAGTTGTTTTTGTGGTTGATGTTGTTTTGTTTTTTTGTTGACAAATTAAAAATTAGGTGTAAATATAAACAGAGAATTCTCAAAAGAAAAAAAAAACATAAATGCCTGATAAACAGTTACAGAAATGTCCAGTATCCTTAGTCATTAGGGAAATTCAAATCAAAACTATTTTGAGATTTCATTTTATACCAGTCAGAATGGGCAAGATCAAGTCAACAAATGGCATCTCATCCTGGGGAGGTAAGGGGTTAGGGGAACATTCATTCATTGCTGGTGGGAGTGCAAACTTGTACAGACACTATGCAATCAGTGTTGCAGTTCCTCAGGAAGCTGGGGATGGATCTACTCTAAGATTCAGCTATACCATCTTGGGCATGTACACAAAGAATGCTTTATTTTACTACAGAAACAATTACTCAACTATGTTCATTGCTGCTCCATTCATACTAGCCAGAAATTAGAATGAGCCTATATATCCCTCAACAGAAGAATGGAAAAGGAACTTCCTACCTAGATAACACTTACACAATAGAATGTTAGTCAGCTACTGAAAAAAAAAAAAAAGAATCATGAAGTTGGCCAGTAAATGGGTGGAGCTAGAAAAAACCCTCAGTGTGGTAATTCAAGCCCCCAGAGACAAACATGGTATGTATTCATTTATATGTGGATGTTAAATATTAAGTCTTCAATAAGCAGGCTATAATCCAAATAAACACAGAATCTAGGTATAGAGTAAGGAGCTAGGTGGGAGGGATGGATTTCCAAATAAAGACACAGAGACCTTTTAGATTTATAATAAGCCTTAAAGCACTAGAGCTGGGCAGATATCAATCCTTTAAGCTGTCTTGTCTGCTTCCCTGCTAAAATCCCCATAATACTTGCATATGTTCCATTTGGGCTACTTCCACCCCATTAGCCAGTCCTGAGGACATCTTTCTTTTATTACTTGTTGGTCTTTATACAGAAGATACCACTCCAAGGCTTGCAGCCCTCCAATTTAGACATTGTTTAAATAAACACTGGAGAAGTGAAAAGAATCAAGCAAACAACTAAAAAACCACTGAAACTGATAGCACATTATTAACAAACAAAATGTCTATATTTCTATATGAAAACATTTCAATAAAATAGAAACGCTTAGTGATTATTAATACATGAACCTACTCTATATCAAGAATGAAATTTTGTGGTGCTAGTGAGATAGCTCACTGCTTAAGAGTTCTTGTTGCTTGCAGTGGTTTCAATGAGAATTGCCTCCTTGGCCCATATATTTGAATTCTTGGTCCCCAATTGATGGAACTGTTTGGGAAGGATTAGGAGGAATGTCCTTGATGGATAGAGAAGGTGTGTTACTGGGGTTATGCTTTCAGGTTTAAAAACCCATAACCTTTACAGTATATCTCTGTCTTGTGTTTGTAGATCAAGATGTAAACTCTCAGCTATCGTTTTAGCACTGTGCCTGCCTGTCTGCAGGATGCTCTCCACCATGTTGGTCATGGACTCTAACCCTGGGAAACTGTAAGCCCTCAGTAGAATCTTTCTAAATTGTCTTAGTTGTGGTGTCTTATTATGGCATTAGAAAAGTCACTAAGACACTACTCTTCCAGAGGGCCTGAGTTGGTTCCTAACACTGACCACAATAGCTTGTAATTCCAACTCCAAAGAATTCAACACCCTCTTCTGGACTCCACTGGCCCTGCACTCAGTTACACACCCCCCCCCAACACACATAACTAAAACTAAAGATAAATCTTTTAAAAATATTGTAATTTTTAAAAGTTTGTCTGTCTCTGTGTCTGTTGAGGTCATGTCACATTAAAATTATTAGTATGTTAAGAAGGAAGCATGCTGCTAGAATTTGATCAGCAATGAAATTTAATCAGCAATAGCTGAGCAATGCTCACAATGCAAGAGGACCTTTTGTGTTTTGCTTGGTTGATTGGTTGGTTAATTATCTGTAACTATGTAGTATGATTTTAGTATGGAGCCACTGTGCAAGGGCGGAGGGGTACATACATTGTGATAGCTGTTCTAGCTTTGCTCTACCTGCGTATTACTTACTTCAGGCATAGCAATCCTTAGAGAATGCTAAGCTGAGATGTTAGTAAGCTTTGTTTCTCACCCTGGTTCTTCCAAATAATTTTGTTGAAGTTGTTTTAAAATAAGATTGGTAAAATTTCTTGATCCTTTTGCTACTTTAACATTGGTTCTGCATTGTTGGTTGGAGAGAATTTACAGGAAATCTAGGCATAGCTGTTCTGCAATCAAGGAGTTAGTTCATTTTACCTATTTCCAGGGCTTCAAATTACAAGTAACTGTTCACATACTTATCCAAAACTTTGAAAATGTATCATGATCTTAAAAAATCATGTACAATCAAGGGAACCTTTCTAGTAATATCACTCACAAAAGACACATTAGTCAAACTAAAATTGCAGTCTTGAGATATAGTATGTTCATGTATTAAGAACACTAAGAGTCTCTATTTTATAAAATGTTTTCTAAAGAGATAGGATACCAGGAAATATTGGGAGACTGGGATACTTTCTGTGTATATTAGACAATAAAACACTGACGATTAGTGGAATAAAACTGCAGAATTGTGAGTTTAAAAAATTTATAAGTTTATAAATTGTGAATTGGCTCTTAAAAATTTATATGCATTATAAAATTAAAATTATCAAGTAAATTAGTGATGAATATATTTTGGAATTTATTCAAAACAAAATAAAACTGAATTACTCAAGGTGCCAGCAAGACAGTTCAGCAGGGAAAGAGTTTGTAACCAATACTGGCAACTTGAGTTTGATTCCTGGACCATACATACATAGTAGAAAGTGAGCACCAACTCCTTTACCTTTATTCATTCAAACCCCTCCGATATATCCCTATTCATTGTCCTTCAAACTCTGGGCTCCTTTTTTCATTGATTGTTATTGCATGCATATGTGTATTTGTATATACACATATACATTTGTATATGTTCTCAATTATAACCTGTTGAGTCTCTATCATATTGCTTGTATGTAATACATAAGCCTTGTAATCAGGGCTGACAAGTTGGCACTGAACAACCAATTTATGTGCTCTTCCCTGGGGAGGGCCACCTCTCTCACTCACAGCTTTACTCTGCTGCCTGTAGTTCTTTCGGTCTAGCACAGGAAGCCTAGTTAACTAATCAGTGCTAATAAATAGTTACTGAAGGAGAATCTACAATCTACAACCACTAAATTACTAAAACAGCATAAACTCTAACAACAATCTATAAACATTTGTTGTTATACCTACAGATAAGTGTACTCTCCACCCCTCCTCAAAGATACTTTTATTTGCAACAGAGGGAGACCTTTATAGAAAACCCACAAACAATGACAATGCAGAGTTGTGCAGTCCAGTCCCAGTGGATATATCTAGAAAACACTCCCACACATAAGGCTCAGGGAACATTGTGGAAGGAGAGGCAGAAAGATTGTAAGAATCAGAGAATCAGGGAGTTGGAAGTGGGATTGTGTCTTCTAGTAACATCAGACACTATCATAAAGTCTCATCATGACCACCCAAAAGTGAGCAGAACAAAGAGGATACCATTGAACATGTCAACCTATTATATGATAGATAGAGACCCCATGCTTAGGGTTACTGGGCCACTGCTTCATGAATTAACAAACTCAGCAAGTTTTGGGGACAATGTTTTAGATCAGTTCTGCTCTATTCACTATAGTATTACAGGAAACATGGTGCATTTCCTCAATAGCAAAGGAAAATGTGGAGAGTTGTTCTCAAGATTGCAAAAGTAGATCAGAAGAGAGATGTAGGAACCAAGCTCTTCTTTCCCCTTCATTCTTCTCACCATTACTTTATAATTCAAATCAATAGTGACATATTCTCTGCTCTGGAGGGAAGTTCTGTCTGCATTCCTTCTTTTCTCTCAACTTCACCAAGGTAACCCTCACCTCACCCACCTCTCTTTTTCCATCATTGCTTAGGGTTCTGATTTCTGATATGTGTCAAGCACAAATATTTAGTTGGAGAGATTAAAACTGTTAATTGCTCTCTCTTCTTCTGATTCCTGTTTAGTCTTTCTTCTCAAATTTTGATTGGCTTTGATTTTCTGTAGTAGCCTACCTCTGCTGCAAACCAACGTTTCCTTGGTGAGGGATAGAGATTACACTTATCTGAGGGTATAAGGACAAATGTTTATATATTGTTGTTGCATATTATGCTAGCCTAAGCCTCAGGAAACATTGCAGAAGAGGGTGCAGAGAAATTGTAAATAAAGTAAGAGCATTAGGGAATTTGCGTGAGATTGTGTTTCCTTGTAATATTAGAAGTTAATCCCATTAAGTTTCACCAACAAGACTGCCTAAACATGAGATGAACAAGAATGACACCAATGTACAATGCTGAATTGGTTGGGAAAAAGCCCACAAGGCCTGAACCTTACAAAAGAACTATAGGCAACTGAGGAAAGCTGGGAGCAAGAGAGGTGGCCTTCCCCTGGGAGCACACCAATTGGTTGTACAGTGCCAAAAGGTCATCCTTGAAAATATGCATACAAGTAGAATTATATGGACTCAAAAGTTTATATTTAGGTATATATGTATATATATATTCATGCAATAGCGCGCGCACACACACACACACACACACACACACACACACACACACAACCATGAATTTGATGAAGAGTAGGTAAAGGTATATGGGAGTGTTTGGAAGGAGAAAAAGAAAGGGATGTGTTGTAATTATATTATAATCTCAAAATTTAAAAAATATTTAAAATGGTCATTGAAGGGAACTGTTACATAATCTGATAACTTATGAACTCTGAATTATGTCCAACAAGAATATTCATTTTGTGTTCAATATCTTGATTGTTTTGCAATAGATTACGTCTTAGAATCCTCGATTATCCTATAATGAGTGTGTAATGCACATCATAACAAATTTTACTTCTGTCCTTGACATCCCTATTTAAAGGCAATTTTGATGGCCTCATTCCACTTCACAACGGCTCCTGGTTCATGGATAAATCTTGCATTGTGGATAGGTGGGATTCTGGCTGCTGCTTCCCCATAGAAAAAGAATCCCTTTGCTGTTTAGTGTGGAGGGCAGCATCATATGTAGGTCAGTGTATGAAAAGCTATATGAAGTTGGAAGGATAATGAGGAATCTACCTCCCACTCATGCTAGGGTTTCTATGTTGTTTTCAAACAATGTTACTGATAAAAGTCTCACCACTTTCAAGTGACTTCGTGATAAAGCAAGCTGGAAACAAACACTTTAGCTTTCCCGTGTGGTTATGTGGTACCAGCTTGCAGAGATGTTTTCATTTTTAGAAATCACTTGCAGCTCTGAAAGCCTTATGATCTTCTCCTTTAGTTTCTTCAGAAATATCCTCTTTCAGAATGCAAAAGTTACAACATATTTTTTCTTTGTATAAAACACTGTTTAAAAAAGTAATATGCTACAATAATTCTTAAAACAATAAGTATTTCAATTAAAAGAATAAACTGTTGTAATATGCCCAGAACCCATGACTTAATTTTCTGACACTATTTGAGGGCAGCCTTGTAACAAAAATATATGGGGTCTTTGATTTCTAGAGTTGATGCAACCACACTTTTAGTTCATATAACTTCTTAAATTTTCCAAGTCTAAAATTCATGGGGTGGGTAATCTGGTGATCAGTGGAAATGCATTTAATATTCCCTACATCCTATAGGGAAAATTATAGGTGAAATGAAGGAGTCAATCCAACTGATAGAAACTTCTTGATTTCTTTTAAGTTAGTCATGCCTGTTTTTTGCATTCCTATGTTAATAGGGGAAAATATTGGCTCATTGGCTCTGTATTTATTTGCTGAACCTTTGTCAGTCAGATCTATGTATTTGTCAGCTCCAAGGAAGGACTCCCTGGAGTCACAATAAAGTTCCATTCATATTTAGTGTAACAGGTCTATGAACTTCCGTTTCCCAGAGGGCAATGTGAGAGCTGATGGGCTGACAGCAATGGGTTTGTCATGGCGTGAAATGTACATGTAGATAGCCCAGATTTAGAAGACAAGGGATGATTGGTGGCAATAAGGCTTTCAAGTAAGTTTTAAAGGGATTTGATTGATAGATGGATAGATTTAGTCATCAATTAATTCACTACATAAATGTCATTAATATACTTCTTATGGGTTAGCACATGGGGAAAAAGTACTTACAAAAACTTAACCTCTTACAACTTCATTGTAAGTTATGAAGCCATATTTTCCTTAATATTGATTGTAAAGGACTAATATTGATAAGTTATCTCCAAAGCAGGGCATATCTAAGTGTGGAGTTCAACTTCAAGGATTTGAATGGGAACTATGTTTCCATTCTCCCTTAGTCTTGATTTTCTTTTTCCAACTGCCATATGGAAGACCTTGGATCTCAACCTGGCCTTCTCACTACTTGTGGCACACAGGAGAGGAATTGAGCCAGTGAGGGGAGAGGTGTTTGAAGAATGTGTTGCCACTCTGGGAACAGAGTCAGGTGATGAAGTTAGTGTTTAATACTGTTGGAAATATGGGGAAGTCATCGGGGAAATTTCTGCTTTCAGCTTTGCTTTTGTGTAAGGAAGAAGTCTATCCTGGGCATGGGTGAGATGATTGTTCTGGAATATTAGGACTTTAGGGCATTGGTTTGTGCACTGTAGCATTCAACAATATTGTATGCTTCAATAAGCTATAGTTGTAAAAAAAAAATTGTAATAGGAAGCCTAGCGCTGGCCACCTGGACTTAGGCAATATTGATTTTAAGGATGGATGAATCAAGAAAGAAAGCAGTTCCTTTGAATGGTGTATGAATTTAATACCTACTGGCTACATCTTCCAACTCTTTGAACTTGCTTCTAGCTCACTCTACACTCCCTTCCACCTTCATTAATTTTGTCAAAACTCTCTACTTGAAAGAGAGAACTTATAATGTTTGTCATAGTGTGGTCATGATATGCTATGTCTTAGTTGGGTGTACTTTTGCTGTGATGAAACACCATGACCAAAAGCAAGGTAGAGAGGATAGGGTTTATTTTACTCATAGTTCCATATTATAGTTTTTCATCAAAAGTAGCAAGGTCATGAATTCAGGCAAGACCAAAATCTGGTGGCAGGAGCTGATGCAGAGTCCATGGAAGTGCTCGCTACTGGCTTGATTCTTTCTTGGTGGTTGAAAGAGTTACATGCAATAACTTACCTTTCACCTTAGAAGGACTATCTCTGCATGCTCCATACCATGGGACTCCTAAGAATTTCACTGATCTAGAAGGCTCTTGAATTTTGGTCCGATTTATTTCCCATTCTCTGATGCACATATGTGTTACCAGCAAGGCCAAAGTAGTTGCTACCTCTTGCTTACTTGGTCCAGTCAGCATAATGTCACCAATATAGTGGACCAATATGATATGTGGAAGAGACAAATGATCAAGACCTTTTAAACTAAGTTAAGACACAGGTATGGAGACTTAACATATCCTTGATATAAAACTGTAAAGGTATACTGGAGCCTTGCCAACTGAAAATAAATTGCTTCTTCTCATCTTCATGAACAAGTACCAAAAGAAAGACACTTTCTAGATCTACCTGCATACCATGTACTGGGAGATGTGTTAATCTTCTCAAGTAAAGACATCACATCTTGTACAGCACCTGCAATTCGAGTCGCTACTTGATTGAATTTTCAATTTTCAGCTGTCATTCTCACAATCCATCTGTCTTCTGCACTGGCCAGATAGGAGAGTTAAAGGTAGATGTGGCGGAGAGCAGTACCCATTCATCTTTCAAGTCCTTCACAGTGGCACTAAGTTCTGAAATTCATCCAGGGATACTGTTTTTGATTCAATATTTTCCCTGGCAGAGGGAACTCTTAAGGGTTTCCATTTAGCCTTTCCAAAAGTAATAGTCCACACTGCACAGGTCAGGGAACTGAAGTGGGAATTTTGTCAACTACTAAGTATATCTGTTCCAATTACACATTCTGAGACTTGGAAAATAACTATAGAATAGGTTTGGGGACCTACTGGACCCGCTGTGAGTCAGACTTCAGCCAAACTCCACTAACCACCTAACCTCCATAAGCCCCTACTTTAACAGGAGGGTCTCAATGCCTCTTGGAATCTCCCAGAATCAGAGCCAAATCAGAACCAGTATCGAACAGACCCAGGAAGTTTGATTTTTTCCTTTCCCTTAGAGTACATTTACCCTTGTAAAAGGCCATAGGTACCACTGAGAAAGACTGGAGAAAGGTGCAGTAAAAATCTTATTCTATCAGCTTCCTCAGGGGAACCTGGCTGTCCCTTCATTTAAGGAGTTCTGGATCTGCAAACTGGTTCAAGTCTGGAAATTCATTCATGGGTCCAGATTCCCTTTGACCACAATCCAATGGAGACTTTCTTTCATTTGATAATTTTTCTCAATATTGTAACCTTAAATTATAAACTGTATTTATTAATAATTATTAATGCCTACTACCCAACCAACCCTAACACTTTTGAAAGCATACCCAGCCTCAGGCACAGGTTCTTTGAGGACAACTTGTCAGCAGTCTGTCTGCAGGAACACTGGCTATGGCAAACCACTTCAGCTTGGGCTTGAGGCCTCCCAAGTCAGCCAAGACTCTCAAACCTAAATGGAGCAGCTAAAGCAACCCTGCATGCTTCAGTGGTTAGCTGAACCCTCTTAGGGCAGATGCTGTGCCATGCGGCCTAGTCCTTGGCCAAGAGGCTTCCACGTTAAGCTGTGTGAGCTTGCTGCCTTAGGGGCGGGGCTGTATTTGTGCAGCCTAAGAGCTGGCTGTTGGCGTCTCTCACTTGAGGCCACAGTCTCTTCACCAAGCAGCTGTGGGACCATGGACAGACTGAGCCTCAGGCAACTCTGCTCGTGGTGGCAGCAGGTCATGGCTCTCCTCAGAATCCCTGAGTAGGTCCTATGCCATGCTTCTTGTGCCAAAACAAACTTACTTGTGGCAGGAGCAGCTTTCTGTGACTTTATCTCAGCCTCCACCACCTGTCTCCTCATTTGGTCTCAGTTTATGTGCTGTGCTGAGGTCTGACCACCTGATTCTTTTTTTTTTTAATATTTATTTATCAATTTAATGCATATGAGTGCTTTATCTGCATGTACACCTGCAGCCAGAAGAGGGCATCATATCACATTGTAGATGGTTGTGAGCCACCATGTGGTTGATAGGAGTTGAACTCAGGACCTTTAGGAAGAACACTAGCCAGTGCTGTTAACCGCTGAGCCATTTCTCCGGCCCCTGACCACCTGATTCTTAACTGCCACAGGGCTGGTAAGGCCTAAGGGTTGATTAGCGCATCTGTGCCTGAAGTCTGGCCATTTCCTCAAAGCCAGCATTGGCACACATTCACTTCACACCTCTGTCTCTCTCACTTTGTCTTAGCTGATGCCACCACACCCTTAAGCAAGGTACTGCTTTCTGCTCTCATGCTAACTAGTGTCTAGAGGGCTTTCTTGACAACACTGGCCACCCCCCTTGGCATGAGTCCATTCTCGTGGTCGATGTTTCTGGCCATACCTTCCACAGGGAGCTGTTCTCGTAGTCCGTGCCTCTGTCTTTTGCTGCTCCTGGGCTTTTTTATAAGTTTTGCTGGCCTAGAAGTTTTTTTTCCCAAGGTGGAAGTGTTCCTGCCAAGAGCCTCAGCAAACATCCCATTGAACTGGAAACTCAGATGTCCCACTCTGGCCACATTGGGCTTGTGATACCCTTCTTAAGTCAACAGTCTGAGAAAGGAATAACAGTGTTAGAAGGGGCAATTGATCTAGATTACTAAGAATAAATTGGATTGCTTCACGAATGAAGTAAGAAAAATATGTCTGGAGTGCAGGAGATCCTTTAGGGTATCTTTTGGAGCTACCATGTCCTGTGATTAAAACCAATGAGAAAATAAAATAACCTAGTCCAGGCAGTATGGCAAATGGCACAGATCCTTCAGAAACCCTTCTAATCTCAGGAGTATGGGTCATTCCTCTAGGAAAAGAGCCAAGAGCTGTTGAGGTATATATATATATATATATATATATATATATATATATTTTATTAACATTAGTTCTGCTTTTCTAGAGAAACTTGACTAATACATACTAACAACAGTTTTTCAGTCAGACATCTGTTTTCATGCAGAGTTTTTTTTTGTTTTTTGAGGGACAGAAATTTTCTGTCACTAAGCAAGTGAGTGAGCTTATGTCGCATATGAGAAACATAAAGTTCTTTGGAACTTCAGCAACAAACTTAGAATAACTACTGTTGTTTTCCTGCCTCACCTGGATACTAATCTACTCAATAGGGAGACAAAAGTTGAACTCAAAAGTTCAACTCAAATGCTATGAGAACTTAGCAGTTGAAGAAAATTAGGCTACAAAGAAGAATTGGGACTAGGGAAAGTGAATAAACCAAAACAGCACATCTCAAACTATCCATTATTGTGGTAAAAATTTTTTTAAATTGCAATTATAGTGGACTACGTTTTATAAAATTCAATAAAATATGAGTCCAAAAAATCTAGAAAAAGACATTAAAAATCCAGAAACTGAAAATATGTGAGACATAATTTATGCTCTGATTTCAAGACATGGCTTTTCCCATGCCTGTGAAATTATCTAAAAGCTTATGTTCAATTATGCAATTATCTCCAATAACAGTTAATGTACTGATACCAGTGTATGAACAAAACTTTGGGAAAGCTTAAGATATTAAAACTCAGAAGTTTAAAAACTATGTGGGGATAGGATTAAAAAATCTACCTTGAGCTAATCTACCTATGACCTGCAGTCTGCAGGTGTGACCTTTGGATAAAATAATGACAGGACTTTCAGGTTCTTATATTTTATTATTTCCCTTTACTGTGTAAGTGTATTTCTTAATGTTTAATTCTCTTATGACCTGGATTCAACCTTGTATGGCACTCCAGACTGAACCTTGCTTTTTAAATAATTCATCAAACTACTCATGAAAGTTTTTTCATCTTGTAAGAAACTTAAAAGCACAGGGACATATTTTTGTAACTTACATTTACTTCTTCAGGCACTCGCATGTATAAAACATTTCTAAAGGAAATCTCAGCAAATGGAATCTACATGGAAAACACATTATATTATTATATGATAGTTATTATTTTTTGTTTTGCAGATTATAATACGGTCACATCATTTTGCCCTTTCTGTTATATGTTTGGTTGTGAGCTTAGCCTTTAACAGCTGAGCCATCTCTTCAGCCCCCTTTTTTCTTTCCTTTTTCAAAAGCCTCCCATACACCCTTCCTTGAGCTCTTGAAAATTCATAGCCTTTCTTCAATAATTACTGATACATAATCTCAGAGCAAACTCCCTGATTCTCTGTTTATTACATCTCCATCAAGGTCCCCTCCCTCTACCTCCCCCAGTCCCACTTTCCAACTCTCTCCCCCTTCTCCCATCTCTCCCAATCCTCCAGTGTGGGGTGCCCCTACATATCAGCCCCCCTCAGTTCAGCAGTCATATGAGCTCTAAGAGCTTCCTGTTGCACTGGGAGCCTACATGGGAGCTCCACTAGGGCAAAGTGTTCCACTAACAGGTAACAAAGTCTGTGTTCTTGTTTCTTTTGGTGTGTTGGTTGTAGGATAGTTATCCTGATTCCCTGGCTTTTAAAATCTTTTCAAACCAAGTTGGGTCAGTCATTGGTTAGCCATTCCCAGTGTCTGCTCCATCTTTGTACTTGCACTTCTTGTAGGCAATGAATAGGACAAACAATGAGTAGAAGGTTTTGTGGGTCGGGTGGTAGTGTTTCCTGGCTATAGGAAGTGGCCACTTCAGGCTTAATATCCTCCACTGCTCCCCTGTCCAGGTCTCTGGCATCTCTGAGAAGTCCTAGAGTACCCACAGCCCCCACACTGATTTCTGTTCTCTCTCCTGGCTCTCTCTACACACTCTCCCTATACTTGATCTCGCCATTCCTTCCCCCCCCCCCACCACTTCCCTCCTTCTATCAACCTCCGGTATCTATTTTATTTCACCTTTTGAGTGAGATTCAAGCATCCTTCCTTGGCAGTATTAATGATACTCTGCTATGTTTGCAAGCAGTAGCTTGGCATAACTGTCCTGTGAGAGCCTCCACCCAGCAATGGGTTGACACAGATGCTGAGATCCACAGCCAAACATTAGACAGGGCCTGGGGAATCCTATGGAAGAGTTGTGGGAAGGATAGAGGTACCCAGAGAGGACAAAAACTACACCAGAAGACCCACAGTCAACTAACATGGGCCCTTGGGGACTCACAGAGACTGAACCACCAAGCAAAGGACATGCATGGTGTAGACCTAGGCCCCTGGGCGCATATATAGCAGATGTGCAACTTGCTCTTCATAAGGGTCCCCCAACAACTGGAGAGGGGGCTGTGTCTGACTCTGCTTCCTGCCTATGGATCCTGTTCCTCTAATCGGAGTGCCTTGCCTGGTCTTAGTGGGAGAGTATATGTTTAGTCCTGAAATGACTTGACGTGGTAGGGCAGGTATGTACCCATTGGGGGTGGGGTGCTGTCCCTTCTTGGAGAATAAGGGGAGGGGACTATGTGGGAAGGGGCTATGAGAGAGGGGTGACTGAAATTCAGATGTGAAGTAAAATTTAAAAATAAAAGGAGTGAAAAAAATCTTTTCAACCCTCTTCTGCAATGTTCACTGAGTCTTAGATGCTAGAGTTGTTTTGTAGATGTAGTCATTGGTTCTGGGCTCCACAATTCTAAAGTTTCATTTGTTGGGGTTTTCTGTAATAGTTTCCATCTGTCCATCTGTTGCAAAGACAGGTTTGTGTGATGAAAGGCAAGGTACCTATTTTGTAGGTGTTAGAACACATATTTAGAATGTAGTTGGGGATAATG
>CAJQZJ010033276.1:4117248-4137425 GCA_907164525.1 Lophiomys imhausi
GTAGGTGTTAGAACACATATTTAGAATGTAGTTGGGGATAATGCTGGCTTAGTAAAGTGGGTGTTGTGTTTTCTCCATGACTTCACTAGCCTTGAGTAGTTGGCTAGGTTTCCAGTACCAGGCAATATTTCTCTCTTGTTGAGTGAGTCTTACATCCAATTAGAGAGTTTTGGTTACTTTCAAGGCATATATGCCACTGCTGTGCACTGAGAGTATTTGTGCTATGCTAGTCATTGATAGAATTCACAAGTGTCATAGCTTGCATGGCATCTCTGGTACCATGACAGCTTGTTCTCACAGAGGAAGAATTCATGTGAGTTCCATTGTAGAGGCCTCTTGGACCTGTGTTTGAAGTACAAGGTTTTTTCAGCAACAGCGGCTTAACTTCCAACTCACAGAAAGCAACCAAGAGAAATAGCAATATTTGTAATGTTTTAGGAGGCTCATGAATAGCCCTGACCAACAATTCCAAAGAGGATTTCTCATGTTCCATGTTGGGGTTTTTGTTAGGTGGTCTTTGGATCTTAGAGAAAACATTGTCATCAAATGTGAGAAATTAAATTTAAGCTATAAATGCATGTCTATACTTATGTGTATTATAGATTTTTTTCAGGTAGATAGGAAATGATTCCTTATGACTTTTCCAGACATCCCTATTGTTTTTTTTACCCTCCTCCTTCCTTCTCTCTCTCTTTTTAAATTTCCACTCCCATTAGAAGCCCTTCTCCCTTTTCCATTTCCCTAATCAGATTATTGAACTCTGATATTTCTTTCTCTGTCACCAGGGGTAGTGACCTCTTTCCCAGGAATGATCCCTTTTTACTTTCCTGGTTTCTGCAGTTACTTCATGGTATGTTCTCACATTTGAAGATCTGAATTAGGAGCTGCCATTGGAAAAGAACATCTTAAGTTTTGTTTGTTTGTTTTTTGGTCTGGTTTAACTCACTCAATATTATCTTTTATAGTTCTATCCACTTACCTTCAAAATCCATAATTTCACTTTTTTCATACCTGAATAGTATTCCATACTGAATATGCACCACATTTTCATCATTCTTTTGTATCTTATAGGGCAGTTAGATGTTTTCCATTTTCTAGACATTGTGAATAGAGTAGCACTGAACATTGTTGAACAAGTATCTGTGGAGTAGAATATATCATCCTTGGGTACATGCCAAGAACTAGTATAGCTGGGTCATTTGGTAGATTTATTTGCAGCTTTTTAAGAATTCTCCACCCTAATTTTCATAGTGGCTACATCTGTTTGTAACCCTACGAACAGTGAATGGGAATTCCCTTTTCCCCAAATCACTAAAATGACCTGTCTATTAGAGAAAGCAGGGTATTCAAATCACCTATGATTATGTCATGATGTTAAATCAAGTAGTATTCTTTTTAATGAAATCAGGTGCACCAGAATTTGGTGTATATATATTTAGGGTAGTGATATCTTCTTGGTTAACTGATCCCTTGATTAGGATAACAGGTTTGTCCTTTCCTCTTTTGATCTATTTTAGTTTAGTCTGTTTTGAGAGATATTAGACTAGTGATGTCTGCTTTCTTTCTAATCTCATAAGATTGGAATACTTTTGCCTATTGCTTTTACTAAGATGGTGACTACCTGTAAAGTTAAGATGCGACCATGTAGCAATAGTGCAATTATTTTCATACATTCTATTTATGAAATTAGAAATTTACTTATACAACAACACTCTCAGTTTTTAAGACATGGAGACAAGCAAGCTGTTTGACAATTTAAAAAATCTAATATAATATTTTTATTAATTCTCTAGAAATATCATACACTGTATTTTTATTTTGATCATATTCACCCAACTACTTTCCTGTAACTCCTCCCAGACCCACCCTTACACCTCCTTTCAAGTTCATGCCTTTAAACTTTATTTTATTAAAAATAATTATGACCCATCAAGTCCAATTTGTATTACCCATATACTCACAGATGTGGGTCATCCACTGAAATATGATTGACCTACCTGGGTGTCACAGCCTCAAAGAAAAACCAGAAGCCATCAGTTGTCAGTAGGTTCTCAGAAATAGAGGCATATGAGTCCCTTTTTCCTCCACGTTGAAATGTTTACTGACTGGACCTTGTGTAGGCAGTCATAATTGCTGTGAGCACATGAATGCAATTTTTAGCAGGTAGGTGAGATAACTCAGTGGATAAAGACTCTTTCTGCCAAATCCAATGACCTGAGTTGAGTCCCCAGGACCCATGTGGTAAAAGGCAAGAACTGACTCTGTCAAGTTGTTCTTTGACCTCTACCTACATGAAGTTTCATGTGCCTTCTCTCTCTCTCTCTCTCTCTCTCTCTCTCAAGTGTAAAAGCAAGCTTAATAATTTTAAAATTAGCAGTAATTATGCATGGGAATAAACATTTCAATACATGTGCTCAATACTTGATCAGATCCCTCACCTCAGATATTTATGATTTCTTGTAGTGGGGATGTCAAAACCTCTCTCTCGTAATTAGTTAAATAATCGCAGTCAGCCATAGTTGTTCTGTTGTATGTACTACAGTTGCATTGTACTGTATTTGTCTACTCCTCCTTTCCCACCTTTCGTGAATATGAAAATTACCACACATCTGAAAATATAAGTATTTCTCTTCTTATTATTGAATTTTCATCTGCCACAATTTCACACACTCCAATTCCATCCATGTACTGCAAATGACAGGAGTTCATTCTTTCATGTTAGAATAATATTTCACTATGTGTATGCAGCACATGTTCTCTTGATCCATTAATCATTGGACATATATGTGGACTCCTGTTTGGCACTATTATGAATAGTACTGCAATACACATATGACCGTAACTTTCTTTGACACACTGATTTTAGTTCCTTTGGATATATTCTTAGCATAGGGATTGCTAAATCATGGTAGTTCTAGTTATTTTTTTTTTCAGGAAAATCTGTACTGTTCATATACTTGTCAATAGTGAATGAGGGTTGGTCTTTCTGCATATACTCACCTACATTTTATTACTTTCTGTCTTTTCAAAAATAGTCATTTTAACTTAGTGAGATGATTTCATTGAAGGTTTGAGTTGCATTTCATTGAAAAACCTGCTTCATATGTCTGTCCACTATTTGCATATTCCTTTAAAAGAAAAGTCTTCTTAGGTTATTAGACCACTTATTAGTCAGATTATTGTCCAGGTGTTGAGTTCATTACATAGTCTTGTTATCATTCCATTATTGAACACATAGTTTGCAGATATTTTTTCTTACATTGTAAACTGTCATTTCACTCTGTTTATTGTTTCCTTTGTGGTGTAGAGTTATTCAGTTTAATGTAATACATGTCTCTTTCCTCCCTCTCTTTCTTTCTTCCTTCCCACATCTCTCTTTCTTTTTTCTTTCAATACCTATATATTTGGGAGAATAGACTAAAAAAAAAAACCAACCAAATAAAAAAGCAAACGTACAAACACAGAAACTTTGTCCGTATCAATGTCTTAAGAAATTTCTCCTATATTATTTTGTAGTGTTATAACTTTTTAGGTATGGATCATGCATTAAAATATTTGCTATACTTTGACTTTTTAAGTTAATATTTTACATATGTCAAATGTTTATATGGCTTCTTTTACTGCATGTAGACACAGGGTTTTTTGTTTTGTTGTGTTTTGTTTTCTTGTCTTTTCACAATGATTATTGAGGAATCTGTCTTTCTACCAATCTATGTTTGGTGCTTTGGTTAATATTCAAATGGCTTTGGCTATGTGGGCTGGTTTCTGATACATCACTGTGATTTTTATGAAATAATCTCACTATTTTGTTTGCTACAGCATTGTGCTGTGTTCTGAGATTAGTTATTATGACATATGCATACAGTTTTTTCCATTATAATATTTTAAAGATATTTAAGGGGTTTTCTTTTGTGAATATATGTACATTCTGGGTGCTTTTACTGTTTTTTTGAGGTACATAATTGGTATCTAGATATGTACTGCAATAAATCTATAATTGTTTTGGAAAATATTGACATTTTAAACATCATTTGTTCTTTAAATTGATGATTATAAGACATTTTCACTAATATCCTTTTGAATTTATTTCATTGATATCATAATTTTCATTGTAAAAGTTGCTCATGTTCTTGCTTAAATTTAATACTATGCATTTTCAAATCTAAGGAAATAGAAGCAGTCATTAAAAGTCTCCCAACCTAAAAGATCACAGAGCCAGATGGTTTTAGCACAGAGTTCTACCAGGCTTTCAAAGAAGAACTAATACCAATACTCCTCAAATGATTCCACAAAATAGCAAAAAAGGGAACATTGCAAAACCCATTCTTTGAGGCCACAGCCTAAATCACACAAAGACTCAACCAAGAAAGAGAATTTCAGACTAATTTCCCTTGTGAACATTGTTGCAAAAATACTCAATAAAATACTTGCAAGCCAAATCCAAGAACACATTAAAACCCCCATCCACCATGATCAAGTAGCTTTCATCCCAGGGATACAGGGATGACTCAATATATAAAAATCCATCAGCATAATCCACCATGTAAAAAACTGAAAGGAAAAAAACACACACGATCATCTCAGAAACTAAAAACCCTTTGACAAAATCTAACACCTCTTCATTATTACCATCTTGGAGAGATCAGGCATACAAGGTGCATAGCTAAACACTATAAAAGCAATATACATTAAGCTGATATCCTACATCAAACTAAATGGAGAGGAACTCAAAGTAATCCCGCTAAAACCAGGAGCAATACAAGGCTGCCTGCTCTCTTCATATCACTTCAATATAATACTTGAAGTTCTAACTAGAACAATAAGACAACTGAAGGAGATGAAGGGGATACATATTGGAAAGGAAGAAGTCAAAGTATCCCTATTTGTACATGAAATTATTGCATATATAAGTGACACCAAAAATTCTGTCAAGGAGGGGGGAGTAGGGAGGAGATTGCAATTGAGATGTAACTTGAAGAAATAAAAAATAAATTTAAAAACCCCTAAAATATCCTGCCCCCCCCAAAAAAAAAGAAAAAGAAATGAACCTCAGCTGATAGAGGAAGATGAATTCAAGTTTAGTGGTTAAAATACACTGGTCTCATAAACTGGCCACAATCTAGCAGTTGAAATAAACTAGCCATATGAACTGGCAAAGTTAGGCCCAACGGATGCTAAGCTTTGAAAGGGTCCACCTGCTGAGACTGTGGTAAAATCAGGTTATTCTTCACGGACCTATGCTAAGAATATAAATATCCTTTTAAGAAAAGGTATTAAAATAGGTAATTAGTTGTTCTTAGATAGGTTTTAGGGTGTTTTTAGATAGGTTTTAGGTAATTGGTTATAGGGCATAGGTGTTTTATAGGTATTTGTTAAGTACTAATAAATATAAATAAGTGTTTAAAATTAAAAAAAGAACTTCTACAGCTGAAAAACATCTTCAGCAAAGTGGCTGGATACAAAATTAACAGTACAAAATTAACAGATACAAAAAAGAAATCAGTATCCATCCTTTATACAGATGAGAAATGAGCTGAGAAAGAAATTATGTAAACAACACCCTTCACAATAGCCATAAATAATATAATATATCTTAGTGTAACTCTAACCAAGCAAGTGAAAGACTTGTAAGATAAGAACTCCAATTCTCTGGAGAAAGAAACTGAAGAAGATATCAGAAGATGAAATGATCTCCCATGTGAAAATGGCCATCCTACCAAAAGCAATCTACAGATTCAGTGCAATTCCCATCAAAATTCCAACACAATTTTTTACAGACCTCGAAAGAACAAGACTCAACTTCATATGGAAAAACAACAACAACAAAAACCCCAGGATAGCTAAAATAATTCTGTACAATGAAAGAACATCTGGAGGTATCACTATCCCTGATTTCAAGTTGTACTAGAGAGCAATAGAAATAACAACTACATGGCATTGGCATAAATACAGACAGGTTGATTAATGGAATCAAACTGAAAACCCAGAAGTAAACCCACACACATGATGACTTGATTTTTGACAAAGAACCCAAGACCATACAATGGAAAAAAGAAAGCATCTTTAACAAATTGTGCTGGACTAACTGGATGTCTGCATGTAGAAGAAAACACATAGATCCATATCTATCACCCTGCACAAAACTCAAGTCCAAGTGGATCAAATACTTTAACATAAATCAAGATACACTAAATGTAATAGAACAGAAAGTGGAGAATAGCCTTGAACACATAGGTACAGGAGACTACACCCTGATCAGAACACCTTAGAACAGCTCAGGCACTAAGATCAATAATTAGTAAATGGGACCTCATGAAACTGAGAACTTCTGTAAATCAAAGGACAACATCTAAAGGACAAAATGGCAGCCTAATGCTGTCTTTACTTGAGTTTTCTCTCCCATTTTTCTCTATCTTCTCTTCAATATACCTAAATATTTGTGAACATTGTTAATTTTTTTCCAAAAAAAAGGTGGAGGGAACCTCTTCATTTCCTTGATCTTCTGAATTGCTTAATAGCATCAATTTTTGTTTATTTCTGCTATGATTTTTATTTTACTCCTTTGGTTAATTCATTGAGTTGTACCATCAGCTTTTATTGAAACCTTTCTATTTTTTTGATGAAAACACAACTGTAAATTTGATTCTTCAGACTGCTTTTGTTAAACTCTTTAGATTTTAATATGTTATGTATTCATCTTTATTTCTAAATTTCCTATTAATACAAGAAAGTTTTAGTTGATTAATATATACTTGTAAAATCCCAGAAGCTCTTCATGTTGATTATTATTATTATTACATTGTGTCCAGAGTAGTTACATGTTATAATTTTGATTATTTTGAATTTTTGAAAAACAGTTTTGGCTTAATTCCCCATGTTCTGGTAAGAATAATATGTGTTCTATAGCCATTAAGTGAAAATATGTTAGATATATGGTAAAAATCTATTTGGTGTAGAGAATAGTATAACTTTAATATTTCTTCTGTTTTTTTCCATATGTAGGATCCCTTTATAATGAAATTAAGGCTTTTCAACTCTCAATTACATTGTAGTATAGTCCATCTTCCCTCCAGATATAATGTTTGCTTCATATACTTGGGTCCTTTAGTCCTAGGTACATTTGTGTTTACAGTTGTTATCTACCTTGTTAAATTAATCCCTTCACTATTACATTGTTGCCTTTTCTCTTTTAACCCTTTTATAATCAGATATAAGTATAGTTATGTTTGTTTTTCCATGGAATCTGTTTTTATAATGTAATTTTTATTCCTTTCCTTTCAGTATATGTGTGTCTGTTTGAAAATGAAGTTAGTGTCACATTGGTAGCATTTAATTCAATATTTTTTAATTGTATTAAAAAAGATTCTCATTATTTAATTTTGTGTTTCTTTTGTACATTCTATGCTTTATCTTCCTGTCTTATTTTTCTTATTTGTGGTTTCATTATTTATGCTATATTGTTGTTTTATCTTTCTCTTTTGTGTATATGCTGTATTCAAGAATTCTGTATTTTCATGTGCTTTAATATATTAATCATCCTTTTGCTTCTAAATGTGATTCCCATAAACATTTATTGGAAGACTGAATGAGTAGTAATGAATTCCCTTAATGTTCACTTATTTTGGAAAGACTTGATTTCTTCAACTCTAAAGGGTAGTTTTGCTGGACATAGTGTAATTGGTTTTCATTTTCTTTCGTTTGTGTTCAGGATTTTGAATATATTATTTCATCATCTCCTGGTTACTTGTTAGTAATCCACATATCATTGTTAAGATACTTATCAAAGTCATTAATTATCTTCCTGCTTTCTCCAATTCTCTGGAGAAAGAAACTGAAGAAGATATCAGAAGATGGAATGATCTCCCATGTGAAAATGACCATCCTACCAAAAGCAATCTACAGATTCAGTACAATAGTATGTATTCTCTCAAATCTCATTATGCTTCTTTAACATCATTGTTATGATTTTTTTGTTAGATATATCATTTATTTATCCTTTTAGGGTCTGCTACCAGGGAGTTACTTTTTTTTTTTTAAATGAAAATACATTTGTCGTTTATACATCTTGACTGCAGTTTCCTTTTCCCTCACTCCCCCCAGCTCACCATTCCCATCTTCCCCCTCCCACAGATCTACTCCTATTCTGTTTCCTATCAGTAAAGAGAAGGACAAAAAAAGATACAATGAAGCAAAAGCCTTTATATTGAGGCTAGAAAAGGCAACCAAAGAAGAGGAAAAGAGTCCCAAGTGTAGATAAAAGAGTCATAGAAACATCTGTTCCCACTGTTAGGAGTCCTGGAAAAACATCACGCTAACAGGAATAACATATATTCAGTGGATTAGTGCAGACCCAGGCAGGCCTCATGCTTGCTGCTTCAGTCTCTGAGAGGCCATATGAGTCATGCTTAGTTGATTCTGCGTGCCATGTTCTCCTGGCGCCTTCCCTGCTCCTTTCCTCCCTCCCTGTTCCACTGGGTTCCCTGATCTCTGAGCAGAGGGACCAGATGGATAACTCCGGTTTAGATATCTCTCCATAATTTCATGCTGTGGGTCTTTTTACCTAGTCCATCTACTGCTGGAGAAAGCCTTTCTGATGACAACTGGACAAGGTACAGGTCTATGAATATAGCAGAATATCATTATGAATCATTTTATTGATTTTGGTTCTAGCCTAGGTTTCAGGGCTATCCAATTTCTGGTTCCTGGACAACTAGGCAGTGGAGTGGATGTTGAATGACTGAGAAATACTTAAAGAAATGTTTAATATCCTCAGCCATCAGAGAGATGCAAATCAAAACTACTTTGAGATTCCATCTTATACCTGTCAGAATAGCTAACAAGTGACAGACAGCTCATGCTGACTAGGATGGAGAGCAACGGGAACATTCCTCCATTGTTGGTTGAATGAAAACTTGTACAGCCACTACAGAAATCAATATGGCAGTTCCTCAGAAAGTTGGGAATTGATCTACCTCAAGACCCAATTATACCACTCTTGGCCATATACTCAAGAGATTCTTTTTGTGTGTGTGTTTTTTTTAATTCATTATTTTTTAATTTTTAAAATTAAATTTATATATATATTGCACTTTTTAAATCAATAGTTTAATAAACTTGAAATATTAAACCAATATACTTTTGATTAAAAGGTAACAAATACAGGGGCTGGAGAGATGGCTCAGCGGTTAAGAGCACTGGCTGTTCTTCCAGAGGTCATGAGTTCAATTCCCAGCAACCACATGGTGGCTCACAACCATCCATAATGAAATCTGGTGCCCTCTTCTGGCCTGCAGATATACCCGCAGACAGAACACTACTATATACATAATAAATAAATCTTTAAAAAAAAAAAAGGTAACAAATAGTCTATAATAATAAAAATCCCAGTCTAAAACTAGGTTCTCATAGAACATGTACCCACTCAAGAGATTCTTTATCCTATCACATGGACACTTGCTCAACTATGTTCATAGCGGCTTTATTCATAATACCTAGAGACTGGAAACAACCTAAATATTCCTCAACTGGAGAATGGATAAAGAAAATATGGTTCATTTATATAATGGAGTAGTATTCAGCTGTTTAAAAAATATGACATCATAAAATTTTCAGGCAAATGGATGCAAGTAGAAAAAAAATCAACCTGAGTTAAATACCCAGGCCCAGGAAGACAAATTAGTATGTATTCACTTATAAGTGGATATTAGCTGTAACATAAATGATAATGAAGCTACAATCCACAGATTCAGAGTGGTTAGGCAAAGAGAAGTGAGGAAACACGGATCTCCATGGGAAGGGTAACTAGAACAGATTTTGCAGGTGGACTGTGGATGGGAGCAGGAGGGATCAGGTGTGGGGAGGAATGGAGAGAGAATGTGCAAGCAAGACAACTGGAATTGGGGGAAACTTGGGGGGAGGTGTGGTAGTTACTCTTATAAACAACACACTGCCTTAGTTTTGATATGCTATGAAAGACTGCATTAGCATTTGTGTATTTAACAGACCAGGTATCTTTATCAGTGTGGTAGAATGATTGTTGCTGCAGTCCTTCCTGGGGGAAATATAAGTAATGATCTTTCCATCCTTTTAAGGTCTCAGTGACAAAACAAAGTTCACTCTGGGGAGCACTTATTGAGATTACTCACAGAACATCAGGAAGGGGTTACTTACCGGAGTGTGGGTGTTCCTCTTGCAAAATGGCCACTCTACAAAGTCTCTGCCCAGTAGTAATGGTAACTTTCTCATAACCAGATAGATGGAGACTATATCCACTAGTCTTCCTCAGTCTATATATTCTAGGCCTGACCTGAAGCCTCTTGCTGTTTGGGCAGAGTTGCACACAACAAGTGCTGTGGAACTTCTGAATACTCAGACGACCCTCCCCACTCCTCAGTGAGGAGTGTAAACAGTCACCAAGCCTGCCTGGGATGGTCTTTTGCAAGACAGGTGAATGGCTCAATTTGGCAGTTGTTTGGCTCAGAAGAGAGTGACATACAACAGTGGGGTTCTTCCTGGTACAATAGAGATGGTTTGTTTTAGTTTGAGGTATACACCTCATAGTATACTGTATAGTGTCCATGTAATTTATTCATCTGTAATCTGTTTTTACAATGTCTGTGCATGTCTCAATAGCTTAGGCTTCAGCGTTTATGCAGTGGTGGTGTAGCTGGAACACAGATTTTTTTTCAGGTGGTTTGTGTTTGTTTGTGGTTCTGGAACCAGGAACATTGAACAATACACACCTAAGCACTGTTCAGTGTAGCAGCAAAAATAATATTACACATGAAGCCTAAGCTACTGAGACCCATACAGACATCACCAAAACTGATCACATGGAGGTTGCATGGAGCTGAGCCACAGCAATGAACACAGATATGGTTATATTAGTCTTGAGACATGTGTAGGTGACTTCATGTCCTACACTCAGTTTCTCATCTGTAAGATGAGGATAAGTATATAGCCAGAGTGCTGATAAGTGTTGGGATGAATGGAAATAATGTAACATTCATATCACAGAACAAAGGCTATGCTGATGTAATCATAATCTTCTATATCATCATCATGCTAGCAGTCAAGACTACTGGAAGCAGCTGTGGAAATATAGTACATATCTTCAGAGTGAAGAAAAGTATACTGCTTTGTGTTTGAACTTTGGATTATCTTTTTAAAAAATCAAGGAATGTAAATGTTGCTCTTGTTTCTTCAGATGAGAGGATGAGATGAGAGTCATACCCAAGCTTTACAAAAACATGGCTTGGCTGAGTCCAGAGTGTTTCTATCTAAATATCCTTAGGCCTAGGCCTGGAAGCTTCTATAATTCTTGTAATCTAATCTGCTAGTGCTGACCTTGAAGGTTTCAGCTTCTAGCCTCCATCGGCTAACCTAGGTCTAGAATGTTTTAATTTTCTGAGATTTACTACTGAATAAACTCATGTTTTCTAGTTCTTTCTCGTCTCTGACTGGCCAGTTCAACTAACTCAGCTGTTTTGGATCGGAATTCCTCTCTAAGTTGATTGTTTCAAATTGGCTTCTCTGGGCTTCTGACTGAATTGCTCTGCTTGGAAAACTGCCTCCATGAACTAAATGGCACTGACCACACAAACTGAACAGAACTGGCATGAACTCCTCAACTGCACTGCACTGAACTGTTTCCCTGTGTTTTGCTCTACTCCTCTGTATGGCTTTCTTAAGTAGCCTCTCTTTCCTGTCTGTCCTTGTGAGAATTTGGCTTATCTTAACTCTCACTCATTCGGCCAAATCCTTTTCTGATTTATTACTTTGTATCAAATTAGACATCATTGTTTAGGATTGAAGATGTGTACTAAAGGCTTGTCTGTATTCCAGACAGAGGGATTAAAGGTGTGTACTAAGGGCATTTCTATATTCCAGCTGGATCATACAGATCTACATCTTTGGATACCCTTGCCAGAGTATCCATGTTGCTGGATTAAAATTCCACTACAAAGGAAGGTTTGTTTGGTAACTTCTTTTTCTTTACTGCATTAGAATAATTAAAATTATTAAAAATGAATTATAATGTATCATTTCTCATTTCACATTAATGCAATAAAATTGGATGTGGAATATTAGACAAAATAACAAATATTGACTAAAGATCATGGTAAGAAGGGAGGAATTTCTCATTTCTAAATAGAACACAAAACAGTATAATGAAAACAGCTGAACATTTTCTTTTAAAAATATTTGTATGAATTCTTTGAGAATTTCATGCAATTTATTTTGAATGTATTCATCTGCTTCAATTCTTCCCTTTTTTACACCTTCCATCTTCCATCTCTTCATTCTAAACTTTGATTTTTCTTTTTTTCTCTTTTCCCTATTGAGTCCACTGTCACAATCATTGTGACTTTGCATTTGTATCTGCCCTAACTTCTTATTCTTGATAAGTTAAACAAGAAGTTCCCTTCCCATGTTAGATTCTTTTCTTTCCTGTATTCATTGTATTAGTGGGTATGAGTTTATCATCTAAGGCACTGGTACAAAACAAACATACAAACAAACAAACAAACAAACAAAAATTGAATATAGCCCAATCAACAAATAGAATAACTAATTTTGAATAGATTATAACAAAAAAGAAGATTCAGATCAAGTTGGGATACATTCTTAAACCAAACAATGCCACTATTTTTAGTTATAATTTTTATAAACCTTGTGAATATATATATTATAATTCAATTTCCATTCAGCAATATTATTTGGACTCTCCCTATTTTAGTCTTTTAGTCAATATGAGTCATCATGATTTTGAGATACTTTGTCTTCAGGAAAAGTAAGTTAGGCAAACTCAGAAGTTGTTTTAGTCAGATGAAATCAATTACTAGTTGATAAACTAATGTGAAGCTAACTGAAAAAAAAAGCTCTGGAAAAAATATCAGGCTTATTAATCAATAAAATTCCACCTAACTTGATGCATGGTGTTTAGAATATTTCCCTGAAGAAGAAATATACTTTTATATTGAATTTTATTTGAGAAAGACACACACACACACACACACACACACACACACACACAAACAAACAAAAAACCCTCAAAATGGAAACAAATAGCTATGGAACCCTGCCAGCTAAAAATGCAATCAGAATTTGTGCAAAGCTAGCATGTTCTGAGATCCATGGACACTTAGCTATTAAATTTAATTTGCAGAAAGGTGGAATGCTTATGAATCTTTTAACACTCGAACAACCTGACTTGTGAATGAGCTAAGTCAAGAAAATTTACTCATTATCAAAGAATATCAGAAGAACTTGGTAAAAGGTTAGGTACAAACCACAGAGTTGGTTAGAGAAAATGAGACCTTTAGGAAAATTAATTGAATTGAGGTTAGTTTGCCTGAAGCATGAAAAATGAATGAGAACGTTATTTGGCATCCATTTATAACATCATTGCTTTTATAGGTTAAAAATAATATATGCTTATACAAAAAGTTCACGTTGCACAGAAGTGAGCCTGCCAAAAGTGAAGGATACCTGTCACCTCTAACAATGGCCAATATTAACAGCTGATTGACTAACTCTATATATTCTTCCGTATTTTCCCTATACATGTTCCAAAATACTAACTATGCTCTTAATAGTGATTTTTCTAGTTCCAAACTTATTAAATGGCCAGAGGGAAGGGATGTGGAGAAAGGAGAGAGGCCATATTTAGGACAAAGCAGGAAAAGTAGTAGAGATGTGGCAAACTTTTTGAACATTCCTCTCTAGAACACGGAGTCTAAGATTATGAAGAAAGCAAGTTACTCTCCTGTTCCCCAGATTACCAGACTTGAGTATGAAGTGGAAGGGCAGAGTTTGTGGCAATCAGGAAATGTTATCTACCTGTGGGAAACATTTAGGTAGCCAGCCTCACACATGAATCCATGGAGTGCCTCTTTAAAAGTAGAAATTTGCATATTTTTTTGGGTGGAGGCTTTAAAAATGACCTATTCTAATGTCTTTTGAAAGAAGAGTTAGAGGAAGTTTACATGAACTTATTCCCTCCAGTTCCTATATTAGTCACCACAGCATGTTAAGAAACCCTGGTGACTGCCAGGAGATCATGAAACAACATATGACAACATGAGAGAGCATGAAGGCTTGAAGTAGAAGGCTCAAGAGTCAGGAGAGTGTGGCCTGACAGCACTTATTCTGAGAAATAAGGCCTGCTCTGAGTACATCTAGGTGTCTTTGCGATGAGAAAATGAATGTGACTTGTTTATGATAAAAGCTGGTCATTAATTCGTGCTTTTAGTAGCTGAGGGTGTTTCCACTAGATGTGATGCTAAAGTCACTTCTATCACTTGCTTAGATAGTACTGTTGGATGGACTCTAAATTTAACTTCCTCCAAGACACCTATCAAGTAAAATTCTTCTGCTAGGTTGGCATCCTGTTAGGGAATGATGACAATTTAATTTTTTTTGGCTGTCCTACTATGTAAAAGACATATAATAAATCATAAGGTTGTCTTTAAAAGTTTGAGAATGTATTTTTAAAAACATGTAAAAATTATCAGTACACCAGGAAGGTGTGCAGTCTGGAGTCAGAAAAATCTAAAATAGAACATGTGCCAAAAAATGTATTATGAGGACAAGAGAAACCATTCAGTAGAAAAAAATACCAAACCCAAGTTTGGTTCAAAAACCTATGTCCAAAGGTGTCTCACAAATGTAACTCTTGTAATTCTAGCTTCAGAGGATCTGGTACCCTCTTTTGGCCTTCTCCAGGACATTTATTCAACATGTCTCTCACCTACACATAATTAAAAATAAAAGATAATGTTTTGTAAAAGTTATATTTTTAACTGAATTGCCATCAGTTGGACAGGAAAAATCCAAGTCTGTTGGCTTTACACCCACTGCAGCACAGTACTTAACAAGATGGGTTTTGTGGAATGCATATGTTTTTACTGTTGTCACTTTCTATCTAGGAGTCATTGGGAGAATTCACCTCTACACATCCCATCTCTACACATCACATGTGAAATGCATAGCATGAGTGTAGCTGTTTAGAGTATTTTCACAAATATTTAAAAAATGGTACATATATATGTGTGTATACATATATATTCACATATATACATATGTAATTTTCACAAAAGAAGTGCTTGATTATTTGTAAATGGCTAATTTACCTACAAAATTCTCTTTGCCTGAATTAGAAGAGTTCCCTGCTACTTGAAGTGAGGCAACTGCTTAGGGAAGTATTTCTTCAGGATGAATCCATAGAAGCTGATGCAGATATGGTCCAACTGGGGGAGACTACATCTCAAATTGGCAGAAGTTAGTAGTGCTTTCTATGTGGTGCTAGTTTCGCAGGCATGGAAGAAGCAAGACTGAGAAAGCATGGAGCTTCTTATGTCTGCCTCTCCTTACTCCTAATAAAAGCCTTTCTTCAACTACTAATTTTGTCTGCTCCTGTTGCTGTGTTTGAGAGTTCTCCACTACTTTCAATAGAACTCAATTTTTTTCCTTGCCTTTTAGTTCTGTAACTGAAAAGAAAATGAACCTGATCAAGACTCATAGACAGTAACATAAAGACTACAGAATATAGAAGGTCCACCAAGGAAAGCTCCACACACAGAATAGAGCCGTCATAACAGAGAGGCTGTATGTGCTATGGATCACAGAGAAAAGAGTATGGTTACCTAAGCCTTTTGAAGCCCAGCAAGTATCCCTGAAAGTCCTACAGGGCAGATATGGACCTTCAGGATCTGATATTTTTTCCTACTAGATTTTGGTATTCTTTAGCCTGATTATTCCTTGTACGGTTCAGATTCTTCTATTTTGGAATATCTGTGCCACGGTATGCTGGAAGTAGGTAACTTGCTTTTGATTATAAGAGATAAATTATTTTTTGCATGTGTAAGTGATGATGATGATGAGACATCAAGGACAAATGGATGGACATTTATGATTGAAAGTGATGTGTTTAGCTGTTAAGTTGGCAAGGGGTGGAGTTGTGGTAGTTAATCTCAGTTGTCATCTTTATCACCTGAGGGAAGAGAGATTATTCTGATTAGATTAATTGCAGCAGGAAGACCCACCCACTCTATGAGGCACCTTCCTTGGGTGGTATCCTAGACTGAAGAAACAGGAGATAGGAAAGTAAAAGTAACGTTTGTCACTGTCTGTTTCTTGGCTGTGGATGTAACGTGAACAGTTGCATTAATTCCTGCTACTATGATTCTTCTGCCATTATGGACTGTGATCCAGAACTCTGAGCCCAAATAAACTCTTTCTTGTTTAAATTGCTTTTGTCAGGTTATTTTATCACAGAAATAAAAAAAGGAACTAAGGAAGAAACCTGCCTATGTGCCCTAACCTACACATTTCTGAAGTCCTCCCTTAACTCTTCCTGCCTACATCCTTAGAGGTACTAAACTTATCTCCTAGTTTCAGAATGATAAACTTGTTTTGCATAGACTCAGGGAATGACTATTGGAATAGACAAGAGAATTTCTATCTTATACTGAACCATACACATCCTTGAAAAGGGACAGAACAAAGAATTAGGGGGAAAAAGAGACATAAAAACATTCACAATAACATTTTGTAGTTACTTGATAAAACCTTCAAAAGGCTTTTTTCTAAGTTAGATGCCTGTGAGGTATCCTTTAAACTAGATTTGTAAGACAAGGTAGTCTCATAAAATTTACACATGCATAAAATAATTTATATGTATTAATATGTAACACACCTGTGGTCTGGGTCATGAATTATGTAATTTAAAGATCATCATACTAATTCCACCAGATAAAATGTAGTCGGTAGTGGAGCATACCAGGCATTTTGCTGAGTGCATTCCTACACTAATCAGAATCCTAGGAGGAATGCCACAAGAGGAACTCAATTTCAGGGGACTCTGCCCCTGACTACAGGTTCACCTCTTTTCTCTTGCTCACCTCCCTTCCTTGATGTTAGCCCCTGATCCTCAGAAGAACTTTCTAACAGCAAACCTCTGTGGAGTCAACACTGGGCTGAGTCTCAGGTAGGCAGTTTTCAGTGTCCCTTCTGTCCTCCTTTACGATATCACCAGACTTACTCTTAGTCCTGTAGCAGCCTGCCTCCGGTGGGAGCTACTCTTCCACCTGCTTTCATTTCCTGAGTACTCTGATTCCTGGTATAGATTGCAACTCTTTAGCTTTCCCCCACAGTCCCTCTCAGCCTTTTTTCCACCTAGGAAATCATCTCTATTCCTTTATGCCACCCACTCACCCACCCACCCACCTACACAAGCACTCTTTGCCAGGCACAGGTACCACATTTGCATAGGATCCAGACAAGGCAACAGACAGCAAAGAACAGAACATTCACCCAGCAAAAACATGACCAGATACCAACACCAAGAAACACCTCAAATATTAAGTCCAGATGCCAGGTTCCTAGCACAAAAATACAAACATAGACACCAGGGCAATATGGCTCTTCAAGAAGCTTGTAATTTGGTTACAGAAGACGCTAAGAAATGTAATACAACTAAAGCACAGGACATGGTCTTCAAAATAGCAATTATGAATATCTATAAAGACCTTAAAGAGAAAATAAATAAATTCCTTAATGAAGCCTGTGAAAACATAAACAAGTTGAATAAAATAATGAAAGCAATTTAAGACATCAAAGTAGAATTTAACAAGGATATACCACTAAAACACAAACTGGCTGGTGAAATTTACAGGCGCATGGATGGAACTAGAAAAACATCACCCCGAGTGAGGTAAACCAGACTAAGAAAGACAAACATGACTTATACTCACTTATATGTAGTTATTAGCTGTTAAGTAAAGGATAATCATGCTACAATCCACATAGACTCAGAGAAGCTAAGTAAAGAGGAGGGCTCAAAGAGGGACACATAAATGTCCCTGGGAAGAGGAAATAGAGTAGATTTCTCACTTGCTCTAGAGGCCAGTGGGGATGCTAACAAGAAGAATCAGTTGAGAGTGGGGTGGAAGGAGAGAGTATGGGGGGGGGGGGAAATTACTGGAATGAGGGGGTATTTCAGAGAAAAACTAGAAACCTAGTGCAATGGAAACTCCCTGGAATCTGTGAGGGTGACACTGGCTAAGACTCCTAATAATGGAGACATGGAGCTGAACCAGCCATCTTCTGTAATCAGGCAAGACTTCCAGTTGGATACCAACTCAGTCACAGAACCTTAGATCTACAATTTGTCCTTCCTTTAGGAACTACTGAGGTAAAACTGGTAGAGTAAGTGTAAGAGTGGCCAACCAATGACTGGTCCAACTTCAGACTCATACTACTTAGAAAGAGCCCACACCTGACACTGCCTGAATGGCCAGGAACCAAAGGGTTGGACAGTTCAGAGACCTACGATAGAAGCAAACACAACTGGCAAAAAAAGTCAATGAAATGATTTGTAATGATACTCTGCTATACTCATAGACAGGAGCCTAGCATAATTACCATCAGAGAGGTTTCATCCAGCAAGCAATGGAAACTGATATAGAAACTCACAGTCAAATATTAGGCAGATTTTGGGGAATCCTGTGAAAGAGGGTGAAGAAGGATTGTAGGAGTCAGAGGGTTCAAGATCACCAGAAGAAAACTCATAGAATCAGCTAACTTGGCCTCATAGTGGCACACAGAGACTGAAGCAAAGAAAAAAGAGTAAATATTATGTAATTCAGTTCTATTAGAATAATACTTGACTTCTCAGTGGAAACTGTAAAAGATAGAAAGGCCTGACTGGATGTTCTACAAATTCTGAGAAAACACAGATGTCAGTCTAGACTACTATATTAAGCAAAATTATCAAATAATCAACAGTAAAAGTATGTCATGATAAAACCAAATTTTAAACAATTTCTATTTACCAATCCATCTCTAAGAAGACATTAGAAGGAAAACTTCAGTCTACCTAGATTAACCACACATAAGAAGACTCAAGGAATAAACAATCCCAGACCAATAAATCAAAAGGGGGGCGGGATACAGACCATAACAACAAAATAAGAGAAATCAAATAACACTGTTCACTGAAAACTCTCAATACCAATGTTCTCAATTACCCCATAAAGGATACAGGCTAACAGACTGGATTAGAAAAAGGATCCATCTTTCTGTTGCACTCAAGAAATACAGCTCACCATTGAAGATGAATATTACTACATGGTGAAAGAATGAAAAAAGAGGGGGCGGGCCAAGATGGTGGCAACCTACACTGATGCATTTTGAATGCGGGGGAAAAAAGAGCCATAAAAAACACAGAGTTATTGGGCACTGTGCAAAAACCGGAGGGGCTAGACCCCCCAGGGAACACGCACAACTGCCAAGGGACTGTTAAAAGTCCCAGGGCAAGGCTCTCTCCCCATCTCTCACAGACACGGAAGCCACTAAACCCGGGATTCGGGAACTCCCATTTGGAGAGGCACCTGGTAAGATTGATCCCAACTTACAGCAGGCAGAATCAGGGTCCACTTGGCCATAGATCGCTGGCCTATTGGGCTCCCCACACATCAGGTAGAACTTATACCCACTTAAAAAACTTTGCGAGATAGTGGAAGGCTTAGCAAGGAACAAACAGGGGGCCCAGCGGGTGGTCCGCAGCCGCTTGTGAAGCGGAGGGCGGGAGGTTCCAAGAGAGCATGGGAAGCTGGGAACACAAAGGCGGGTGGGAGGGGCTGAATCCTGCGCACTTACGGCAGCGCAGCTGGGGATGGAGCCCAGCTGGCAGGGCCAAATCCCCGTGAACCCACGGCAGGTCATCTGGGGAGAGAGACAGGCATGGGCGGGGCCAGGGATCCGTGCACCCACGGCTGAGCTGCTGGGGCGAGAGGACCACTCAGGCAGCCGGAGGTTCCGGGGCTTGGGGTACCCACGGCCTAGCAGCCAGGGAGAGGGACCCGTGGCGGCGCAGACAGGAAGGGAATCAGGCACAGAGGCCAGCCCTGTGGCGAGAAGCCTAGAGAGAAACCAGAAATCGGGACCATAGCTGTATTCTGGAAAATCCAGACGAATTAGGTGTGGAGCCTCCGTGACAAAAAACAAAACCCACAGAATCTGTGCCTGGGCAAACAGGCCCATACCATCAGAACCATTACAGGCTGATAACTCAGAGTGCAACATAGGGAAGTCTGAATTGGGAGCAGTGAAACAATCCTGGTCCATTACTCACAACCTGGGAATAGGCTGCACCAGCTCACAGTGCCTCAGGC
>CAJQZJ010033276.1:4147425-4160193 GCA_907164525.1 Lophiomys imhausi
GAGAGAGCCAACCCCTGACACTATTAAGACACTCTGCTATGCTTGCAGACATGAGCCTAGCATAACTGTCCTCTGAGAGGCTTCATCCAGCAGCAGATGGAAACAGATGCAGAGACCACAGCCAAACAATGGGTGGAGCTCAGGGAGTCTAGTGGAAGAGTTGGGGGAAGGATAGAGGCACCAGAAGGGGACAAGAACTCCATAATAAGACCAAAAGAATCAACTAACCCAGGCCCATGGGGGCTCACACAGACTGAACCACAAACCAAAAAACATTCATGGATAGGACATAGGACCCCTACATATATGTAACTGATGGGCAGCTTGTTCTTCATGTGAGTCTGAGATAGATTTAGTGGAGACATTTAAGGCTTATTGCTCCAAGGTCTCTATCTTCATTTCTTGTAACAGGGCCCTAGACCTTACTTAGTATCATCTCAGACCTTAGCACAGCTGACTCCATGATGGAAGTACCATTCAGGCTATAAAACTCACCACCACTTGTCAAAATGAAAACAAAGACCCAATCCATCTAAGTCCATAGTTCTGGGGAAATCTTTAAATTTACTAATTTTGTTTTTTGACTTCTGTAGTTCTGCTTCTGGCTAACTGAAGTTAACAAGAGTTAAAAGCTCACCCTGAGAAAGGCTTGGTGCTACATTGGGATCCTGAACACCCAGTGGAGTCCCTGGCCAGATAAGAAAGACTTTTTGTTGGCTTTCACCTGTGTCTAAGTAGTCTACTCTGGTGGATAGCTCACAACACTCTGCAGATTGTCTGGTTGTGTGTCTCTGAATTTGTTCAATCAGCTCCAGGAAGAAGCTTCTCTGACTATGGCTGAGCAAGACACTGATCTATGAGGGTAGTAGAATGTCATTAGGAGTCATTTATTGATATATTGCTCCAGGAAAACAGGAATGCTTTGTTTTTGTCTAGTTCTCTGGTCAATTCAGTCTCAAGTTCTTGGACACTTGAGCTATAATGAGGATGGATTGCATCTCACAGAGAGCACCTAAATTCCAACCAGATATTGGTTGGTTACTCTCACAAGTTTTGTGCCACTGTTTCACTGGTACATCTTGCAGGCAGGCCATCATTGCAGATTGAAGTTTGCAGCTAAATTGATGTTTACCTTCCTCCGGTAGCATGTAGAGTCTTTTCCAGTACTATGAACACTAGCTAGTAGAGGTGAAGGCTCTAAGTAGTCACTAGCTCAACTTCTCCATGTATTGAATGACAGGCCCCTTGAAGTAAGATAATTAACATGTAATTCTGGAAGACCTAGAACACTACACTATCTGCCATCATAATCATGTACTATAGTGCCGTGAAGACTCCCTAAGATTATCAAGTTAGAACAAGAGTGCTTTATCCTCTCTATAGTAAACTGACTTTGGCATGGTTTCTAATTAGATTAATAATCACGTGAACAGAAATCGGAGATTTTCTTTTTTCACTCTTTTCTCCTGAAGAGGATTGCATTTTTAAAGTGTTTGATTTGACTTTTAGGTTGTAATTTAGTTCTTATAAGGCAAAGGTTAAAATCAAATTATATGATTTGGACAAAATCATGAGATAACAATGATAAAACATAGTTTTTTACTCTGCCCTGTAAGTAATATGCAATTTGATTTTTATATGTGCAGCGATAAACCTCTACTTTCTCCTTAGCTCTTCTCTCTCAGGATTGTGAGTATCATATGGAAGCCTCACAGGTTCAAATCTACAAAGGACTCACACAATTATATAATGGGACTATAGGACAGTATCACTTTTTTAAATATAGAGGGTGATTTGAAAATGTAAAGTTTCATCTGTTTTTTTAAACTTTTATACCTCATCTTACCAGATAAAAATATTTCTTACTGACTTATCTATCACAAAACCTAAATATGCTCAGAGTATATTTTTTCAGGGTTCATTGATATACTTATCCTGATTGACTGTTGACATATTTAATCTGATTTCTAGGATTATAGTTGTAGTAGTTAACTCTGTTCCATTCCAAGTTTGGTGAGTTTTAGAAAGAAATTCAAATGTATAGTTCTATTTTTAATTGACAGCTAATAATAGCACATACTTGTGTGATTCAGTGTGACATTTGATGTGTGTGTGTGTAAAATGACCATACCAGGGTAATTGGTATACTTCTCACTTCAAATATTTATAATATCTTTGTAGTGTAGACATCTGGAGTCCTGTCTCTTAACTCTATTGAAATACTCAGGTACCTGTTGCCCATCATAGTCTTCCAGCTGAGCTATGGAACAAGGGGAAGGTACTTTTCCTCTCCAACTACAGCCATCCCTGTTCCTTGTAAGATGCTCCCTCCAGTAATTCATTTCCCACACTCCCTGTGCTCACTTCTATCTATTCAGTCTTGTACCTCAAAAAGTTTTAACTTTCTGTTTTCATGTGTGAGCCTCTATTTCTCTGAGTCTGATCTGTCTCACTTAACATAGTCTGTTCACTTCTCTGCATATTGCTAATACAATGTTGCATACTGACTGATTTCATTCTTTTTATAACTGAATAGTATTCCACTGGGTATATATAGCAGCTTTTGTTTATTGATTCCATTTGCTGATTGAATCCTTTCCTTTGCTGTTATGAATAAGGTTTAAATAATTTGTGTAGGCAGATGTCTCCTCAACAGCTCAAATCTTTTATTATGATCTGGTGTTAATTTTAAAACAATTTTTCTTCATGCATTGACATGATCACGTGGTTTGTCTTTTTTTATTATTTCAGATACTCAATAATGCTAGTTTTTATTGAAAAATTTTATTGTGCGAATTTCACATCATGCACCCTGTTCCCTCTCATCTCCCACCTCCCCTCAGACCCACCCTTCCACCCTTGCAATCTGTCCCAGCATGAAAAATAAAATCCCATTGTGGAAGCTGCAGTGTGTCTCAGTGTGTTCCACAATATTCCCTTTTGTCCACACATTTTGCTTGCAAATGTTTATTAAAATGACTCTGTGGTCTGGTTTGAGGGCTCTGATTTCTGATACTTTGTCAATACTGGAACCTCACTGGAACTCCTCTCAGATATGCTGTAATTGTCCTGTGTTATGAAAATTCTGTAGTTTTGGGTTGTAGAACTGACCTCTTCTTGCACCCCAGCAGTTCATCCATGGGGTAGATGTTTGGGTAGGCCAACTCAAAGCCCTGGTTTTGGACCTGCAACCTCCACTTACAGAGCCAGTTCTACTATGGAAAGGAACTGGACCTGCCCTCCCAAGTGCTGTAACATGTGAGGGGCAGCGACAGCTCTCCTGCTGTTGTGACCCCATCTGGGCCAGATCTCCTGTTGGCTAATGGTGGTGAAGGCAAAAGAGAGGGGAGGAGATCTCTCCTTAGCTCACACCACCACATAGCAGACAGAAGGAAGGGCTAGCTCTCCCACAACCCCCATACCAGGAAGAGCTGTAGTGTGCTACCCAGGCAAGGCGCAGGGCCTGCTCTCCCGAATATTGCAGTATGTGAGGGGCAGGAACAGCTCTCCTGCTCTTTTGACCCCATCTGAACCAGATCTCCTGTTGGCCAATAGTGGTGAGGGCAAAATGGAGGGGAGGGGATCTTTCCCTAGCCAACACCACCAACCACATAGCAGACAGAAGGCAGGGCTGGCTCTCCCGCTCACTCTCTCAGGGCTGGCTCACCCACAACCCCCATATCCAGGACCAGTTGTAGTGTGCTACCTAGGAAAGGCGCAGGGCCTGCTCTCCAGAGTGCTGCATCATATGAGAGGCTGGGACAGCTCTCCTGCTTTGTGACCCAATCAGGGCCAGATCTCACCCCAGAGATGGGTCTCCAGAACTCCCACATCCAGGCAGAGTTCTTCTAGTTTCTGGCTTGTTTTCTGTCCTGGGAGCCCATCTGGTGCTTGCCTGGTACTGTTCTGGTAGTCATCACAGGCTACCCTATGTCACCAATGTTGGGTTGGTATCCAGCCTGCTTTTCTTTCCAGGAATGTTAGGATACTATTCATTCAGATGTTCGCAAGTCAGAACACTGAATGCAGATATAGCCTCTCTCCTCTCTGCCACTTACTGATGCACATGTGACATAGCAGCCACATCTGCAATGCCTCTAGGGGCAGGATAATAGTAGTTTTTAATCAACATCACTTTTACATTCAGAGAATAAATCTGATCACAAGTTTTTTAATTTACCTTGCTAATGTTCGCATATACATGTCTGTAAATGAGATTGTGCAATAACCATTGCTTCCTGTATTATCCTTAATCTAAGGCTTTAGGAATTTTAAATACTTAGTAATTTTTAAATATTTAGTAATTATTTTAATCAGGAGTTAGATGGAATTGAATTGGTATTACATACAGAAATATTACTAACTCCAGAAATTGTTCTTAGAATAAAGATGTTAGGGATAGGGGGCAGAGCGTGGGAAGGTGGGACTGGGAGGGGTGAAAAGAAGGCCCTGTGATAGAGATGTAAACTGAAATAATAAATAAACATTGAAAAAAAGGCAAAAAAAGAATAAAGATGTTACATGGCAAGACTGTGATTCATCACTTGGGTGATTATTATTACATATCTGTTACATATTAAGAAAGACTGACAGGAACTGCAAGACCCGAAGAACTAAAAAAGGCCCATGTCTGCTTCTCCACTTGGACCCTTGTTATCTTTGTGCCTCTGAAAAAAATTAGAATTCTTGAAGCATTTGAAGAAATACCGTTTTAAGTTAGAAGCTGGGCTACCAAAGAAGAGATGAAAACATATTTATAAGAGCCTTTTGTATTGGAATAGTTTAAGCAAGAACACAACTTTGAATTAGGGCATAGAAATAAACGTAGAGGACCATAGTCAGTTTTCCTAATCTGTCCCTTAATTCTTACGGAATTCAGACACCCAAAGGGTGGTTTTGCTACCTGCTAAATTTTTGTTTTTGTGTTGCATATAATTCAGTGTCAGTGAATGTGGCTGTATTAATTCCATATAGATATAATGGTATCTTTCTCATTTATGACATTGTATTTGACATCATGACATTATAAACTATGAGAGTGAAATTGAGTTATTCTACATAAACCTAATATAATGTCTGGAAAGCAGCATGTGCTCAAAACTTAAAATGCATAATTATTTTCAGTGTTATAAAATATTATAAAATAATTCAGATCCTGTATATACTACAGAGCCAAGTAAAAAGGACAGTGATATGTGGAGTAGACTCTGGATTATAACCCAGTTCAACTACTAAATAGTAGTTTGAGTTTAGGAAAGCTGAGATTCTGTTTTCTAATTAGAACATTGAAAGGGGTTGTACTGCACAGATGGCTATCAAGTTTAAACAGTGCAGTTATTATTAGTGGGGCATGGTATTTGTCTATTATATCTATAGGAAGGAACAGGCAACTTAATTGTTCTTAAGAAATCAGTATAAAACCTTTCCTTAGTCTCTATGACCTACCTCTCCTTTCTAAGTCTTCCTGTGTTTCACAGAGGATCTATCTGTAATTGGATAGCTACTAACATTTTTGTATTACGTTGTCAATCATGCTTCTTTTTCATATATACCTAAACTTGTCAGATGCATTTTCCATTGTCTGTGCTGAACTGAGACAATCCATAGCCTATCTGAACCTTTTCCACCATGCTGCAACAGCTGCTCATGAACATACACCATGCAAATGGTTCCATAGGGACATCTGGAGGTTTGCATAGTTTAAGAGGATAAAATCTGCCAGACCATGATAACAGACTGGTATTCTTGCCTCTCTATTCTCTGGGACTCAGTGTTTACCCTTCATTCTTTTAAGGTTTAATCAGTAACTATATCAGCAACAACTTCCAATAGTGGGGTTGTTTCCTTGGCTCTTGCCAAATCTTCCTTTTCTTTAATTACGTTTATTTATTACTTCAAGTTACATCTCCATCACACACCCCCTCCCTTCACCCCTCTTGGTTCCACCCTCCCATCTTCTACCCCCTCTTCCCCTATCCTACTCCTCTGGTGTGGTGTGTGCCCACATCTCAGCCCCCCTCAGTTCATCAGTCATATGAGGGCTAAGAGCTTACTCTTGTACTGGGGGCCAACATGGCAGCTTGACTAGGGCAAAGTGTACCAATAACAGGTAACAAAGTCCATGTTTCTGTTCCTTTTGGTCTGCTAGTTGTAGTATAGTTATCCTGTACTAAAATCCAGTTATAAGAGAATATGTGCCATGTGCCTCTTTCTGAGTCTGGGTTAGCTCACTCAGGATGAGCTTTTCTAGTCCCATCCATTTGACAACAAATTGCTTGATTTCCTTGTTTCTGATAGTTGAGTAGTATTCCATTGTGTAAACGTACCACAGTTTTTTGTGTCCATTCTTTGGTTGAAGGATATCTGGATTGTTTCCAGTTTTTAACTGTTACAAATAAAGCTGGTATGAACATAGTTGAGGAAATGTTCTTGTGGTTTGGTTGTAACTCTGTACCTTGCTTGATTGTATTTAAAATGGGAAAGAGTCAGATATTGAAAAAAAGTAATGTGTTCTATGGTCTCTCTAAGCATAGATACTTTATTCTAAAATCATTCAGAAGACTCTCCTTATAGAATTATGCTGATCAATTAATTGCAGAAGCAATGGTTTATTTATAAGCAAATTGCTTTCCATTTTCTTCATAAAAAAAAATGTCAGGCATGGTCATGCACACCAAGACTCAGGAGGGAGAGGTGTTTTTTAAAAAGGAAAAAAAACCCTCAAATCATAAAGCCATATAAAACTACATGTTTCTGAAAGATTCTGAATTCAAAACCCTGTTGTAGTCACAAAGGGGTGAGTGAGATGTACACCTCTTTTTTTTCTACAATGAAAGCTCCTTAGCATGTGTCACAGCTGTCACTACTACTGGAAGCTGTTTACAGATGTTTCCACTGAGCATCACAATAAAAGGGACCATGTGTTAAAACCATAATGATAATAATATAAATTTTTTAATTAATTAAAAATTAAATAATAAATAGTAAAAATTCAAAATTTACTGTAATATTCTCTAAATAATAAGTAAAATTATGTGTGCCACTATAAAAAGGTATGTGTGAGATTTGAAGATTTGAGAGTAAGATAGCTAGAGCTATTCTCAGAGTAAGAATAATGATAGAAATATATACATTATAAGTAAATGATCATTTTAAGACATTAAGCATTGATTTGTACCAGGATGAGAAGTAGGGTTAGGAAGAAAGCTCAGTGGACCTTCAGTGTATGGAACAACCTTCTTTTGCTACTCATTTAATTAAGATGGTGACTTTCTTACAAAGTACAGAAGCAGGTAAGTTGACAACCCAGCTCTGCCAAGACAGGGTAGGTAAGTCCTTCATAACCCCTGCTCTACAATCAATGTCTGTCAGAGAAACAGGGCCAAACAACTGAAGATCGATGCGGTAATGTATGGAGAGAAAATGGGAACTGTCCAGGCAGCCACTGGTATGTTATTTCTTAGTTTGGGAAGCTGCAGGCCCTGTACTTCCTATAAAATCAGATATATTTATCCCTCTCAGGTCTCTGAGGTGGTTGAAGAACAGATATCTAGAGTCTCATAATTAAATTTTGAGTTGTTTAGGAGTCAAGAGAGTGTTATAGATCTAAGAAGATACTTTTAAAATTGTGTTACAAGTTAGTATGAATGTTGAGTCAGATATAGACCTTTAAACTCATGGAGATGTTTAGATAGTAGAATGTTAAAGTCAGGTGCCAAATACATATGGACTGGACATTGGGAATGTACGTTAAGCCATATAACCCTCATAACTGTGGCCTAATTACCTATGTTGTTTTGTATTGTATTTATTATTATAAGAGAAAGAGCCATTTGTTGGACTGAAAGGGGAAACTGTAGGGGGAAATAAGATATACCTTAAACTTAAAAGAAAAAAAAGGGAAGAGGATGGGGGGTTGAGGGTGGGAGGGTGGGACTGGAGAGGGAATAGGGAGGGGACTGCGATTGAGATGTAACTTGAAGAAATAAAAAATAAAGGAAAAAAATAAACAAAAACAAAGTACCAGGAACAAACAGTTGTGAAATTAGGTTAACACAACAAACACTTATGGTTGAATTATGAGTGTCAACTATATCTCTTCCTGTCTTAATTAAACAGACCAGTTAATGTACTTGAAGGGCCTCATCCTCTCCAGAGTTATCTGAGCACATGACACCCTGTTTACCCAGGAAAGACACAGAGTAGAACTCAGAAGGTATGTAATCGCAGGGTTCTCTATTTAACAAATGGCATGTAAGGGTCTGCTGTGGGAATTAGCAGTTTGAAGACAAGATGAGTCAAGAGCATGTCACCACCTGCCCCCCTCCACGCTGCCCTTTTAGAACAAGAACAAATCATGCCACAGACTTGTCAGTCAGGAAGCAGGATGAGTTTTTGCTATAGTGATAAGAAAATACATTGCTAGGTATTTTTGGCACAGCACTGCTAAACTTCTCAGACGTTTAATTGCTTATCTAATCGATGTCAATTATGACACCAGTGGTAATTTGAGTGGAGTGACATGAAGAGTTAGTAGACCAGTAACTCATTTCTTTTTCTCTATTATAAAGCCTTAAATGGTAACAATTTTGTCTTACATTTACCATGACTCAAAGATGAATGGCACTCTTATTTCCATCTTTTTCAGTTTCAACCCCCGCCTCAGCATTAACCCACAAGGACAGCTCTTAAGAATGACAAGGTTATGAAATTTCATTTACTATGAGACAAATAGTCTCAAGTATTTGAGTGATATTATGGTCTATAAAGATTATAGATAGCCCATTAGTGTTGTTGTGTTCAGCATACCTTAGTTGTGATTACAATTATCATCTGATTTCATATTCATACAAAATAGTATATTGATAGATCATGTGGTGAATATGTTTCAGACATTTAATTTTAAAACATGTATGTATGTGGGGGTATGGTGGTGCACACCTTTAATCCTAGCATTCAGTGGTAGAAACAAGCAGATCTCTGTACCCAATCTACAATAGCAAATTCCAGGCTAGCCTGAATTACATGTTGAGATACTGCCTCAAAATAGAACAGGAAACCAAATAAACACATATATGCCTCCCTAGTAAATGGTAAATTCTTGAGGAATTGAAGAGAAGTTGCGTTTTACTCATTACAAGTTTGGCAACAATCAGATGCTCAGTCAATGAAAGAAGCATAGTCAGTTCTTGTAAAAATAATATCTTCCAAGTTCACCATGGAAAAAGCTATACAATCATCATGTCAACAATTGCCATGTATTTTATTATTTCTAATTTGAAGAAAGATGAGATGGAGGCCTAAGAAAGTAAGCAATGTGCTTGGTCTCATAGAGCAGTGCAAAGGTTCAAAAACAAATCTGCACAGTTTTGTAGTTAAAATAGAGATTTCCAATTGAAATTAACACAAAACAAAACAGAAAACACAAAACAGCATGTTTTATTAATCAAAATGGGTGTAGTCATGAGGGAACCTGTTAGTCTGTATTCTAACAAAAACTAAAACATAATAAAAAGACAGAGTTTGGTAACATTAAGGTTTTGTATGTCTATGAAAGTGTATAAAGGTTGCTAGATTAGCAAGACGGATGGGAAATTGGTCCTCTTAATAGTTGATCATTGCCAGACAAAAAGAGGTTTAAAGTTAGTCAACTTTTCAGTTAGTCAGTTAGTTTTTCAGTCATTTTGTCAGAGTTATTATTCTATATGACACAGGTCTAGGCAGAATACTCTGGTAGCTGACAATGTGAATCCAGAAACATGGGTTGAATCAGAATTCAGTGATCTGGAGTATCCTTCAAGGCAGCAGGATGAATCAGGCAGGGGAAAACGATGCGCTAGGTTTTATTAATGGAAATTTTGTCATTATGATTTTAATTGAAAGACTGAAAAGGAGAAATGAGAACATTTCAGGCATGATGTTTAGTCTTTCAGCCTTTAGAGATTTCCCTTGGGACAGACAAATGAGAGAGCTAATGAAGCACACTGTGAGACAGGAGTTCAAGAGCAAGAAAAGATCACTAAAGTTCAACTCAGGAAACAGAAGAAATGGAGTAGGCAGATAAGGCAGGAAGGAAAGGAAATCACAAAAAATTTGCTCTGGCTTGTGTTACTTCCCTAGTAAACCAGTGGGTTTCCACTGGGGCTCGGAGTGGCAATGCACTGTATAGGAAAGCTGAGATACAATGTCTGTTAGTGTCTTGTTTGCATTATTTGAAGACTAATTATAAATCCACTTGTTGATTGAATTGGGTATGGTGAACTTTCACTTATGTCTAAAGAGAAAGGTGTTTTCAGTGAGTGGCTTCGGCATGAAGAAGTCCTGAAGAATATGGGTAGACTCAGTGCAGACTACTAACGGGAAGGCAAAATTAGTCATATTGAACAATGACTAGAGGACTTTGAAATTGGCAGAAAATTGTTACAACCAATTCATTCCCTAAGCTTCATTCTTACAATCATCCAATGAAGTGAGGATGTATACTATCATTCTTATGTTAGAGATAAGGAGCTAGAGGCAGAGATCTTTGGCATCTTTTCCATGGTCAGGAAGATTGTAAATAACAATGCCAGAGCAACAGATAATCTTTTTGCTAAAAGACAATGAGATTTCCCCTTATGGAATGCACAGCTTTGTGGTCTTAGATACTTCTGATACTTTGCCAAGACATTATGGTGACTTTTAGAATTTAAAATCTACTATGTGTTATGAGTTCAATCTTCTTGTTGGAAAGAAACACAGATGAATAATAAATTAAAAATAGTTTTATAGGCATCTAGCTTTAACGAAAGATAATAGAAAGAGGAAGAAAACAGAAGAGAAAGAAAAGGCTATGGAAGCAAGTGTTATAAACATGGAGAGAATGTTTGCAATTCTACTCTTTTTTCCCTTTTAATAAATTCAATTTGTATGTCAGATAATAAACTCACTGTCAACTGAAATTTACTACATCATTTAATGTGTGGACCTGAACAATGAACACTTCTTTTATGCTCTCAGATTGAGTCCCTGGCTCAGCATGAGCGCACTTATCCAATTCTTGTATAAAATTGGCATCAATGTTGCATCTTGAATAAGATTCTATTTTCAGGGAGCATATGCCATATCTACTGCGAGATTTTGAGGTCTCCTTAGTTATTCCTTTTGGTGGTACTGTGAAATACTAATTGTGTAGATCCAGGAGTTACATTTAAAAATGTTTATGTGCTTTTTCTGTTGATTTTCCTATTAGGGACCATCCAACATGCCCACCTGAAAGTCCATCTTCTCTGGAAGATTATGATATTAAGGGAGTACTCAGATTTTGGCACAGAACATAGGACTCTAAGACAAATTATTATCCTTATTATCCAGGCTACTCCCTTGAGGAAAGATTTCCTAAATTCCTTTGTTTTCTCTGTTGCCATATGAACAATAGAATTTCTTATTCTCTGCTGTTACTATGCTGTCATATTCACAGCTAAATTGAAGATTGTAGTCTGTGTCACCATGGAGATTAGATGCAGCCTAAAGGATGATGTGCTGGTAGTAACCCTTCCTTAGCTTCACATGATTAGGTAAGATAAATAAAAACTCATCTCCTGGAGTATTTTTGAGAGGAGCAGGGGCTAGGAGCAGAAACATTTAAATGTCTGCTCAGTTGGTTACTTATTTGGAGTTGGGCTAGAGAAGCAGAGGTGTGTTCATGAGGGTGATAGAAGGATGAAGACACTCATGTGTCCATCATTATTGAAGAGAGCGTCAAATGCTGACTCAGGTTACAGTCATTTTTGAATAAATTTTGTGTTCTCCATCATGATCATTTACTCAGGCCCTGAAAGTGTTTTCAGTCTGTTCCTTTATTATTTACAGAAGACCCCAGTGCAGTGTGAGCAAGTGGTGTGTTGATAACTGCTGCCATTTGGACGGCCAGGGGCAGGATTGAGTAGTAGGAGTCAGGAAAAAAAAATCTCAGAGAGTCTGTGATAGAGGCTTAGGTGGCCAGCACTCATGACCAGGAATATCATTTGAGCCACAAGAATTGAACAACAAATTAAAAGTGCCTCACTGTCTGCGCTGGAAGTCACCGAGAGTACAAAGGTGACCTGGGGAATCCCCCAAGAAAAAGAAAAAGAGGATTACAAGGTAGAATAAAGCACCCACAGCTCCTCAATAGCATCAGATACATAACCAACATCTCCATTCCAGAAGGCATCCCTAGAATTGGGAAGGATGGTTGGGTTGATGGCTCAGTGGCTAAGAGCACTTGTTACTTTTCCAGAGGTCCACAGCTAATTCCCATCAACTCCATGAAGGTTCACAATCATCTATACTGGGATCCAATTTCTTCTTCTGGTGTGCAGATATACATGCGGAAAAGAAAAAAACACCTATATACATAAAATACATAAAAAATCTTTTACAAAATAAGAAGATGGAAGGTGAGATTAAGAAAGAAAAACTTTGTTGTCCATTTTTGGAATAAGCATCACCTACAGGGACTATTTAAATTTTCTGGATTTTATTAAACTATAGGCATGGGTCAATTTAGTTCACTTTTTTTGCCTGACTAGTTAGGGGAGTAGTGGGGATGGGCAGTGCAAAGGGAGGCCATGCTAGTTAAGGACAGCATAAAGACATTACTATTTGTATACAGTTTAACATTTACCACTCTATTTTTCATATTCCTTAACACATCAGCTCTCTTAACCCTTAAAGATGGGGGCCTATATTTTGCATTTCCCAAATACACTTCATTCTATCTCTGCCATAGCTGTTTGTTTTCTCAAT
>CAJQZJ010033276.1:4160203-4180543 GCA_907164525.1 Lophiomys imhausi
ATTATCATGTCATTTACCATGGGATCTTTCATGGGTCTGAACCTCACCAATTATGATAGACTGAATGACCAGCAAGCCTTCTGGTTTCTTTTCTCTATTTCCTTAGTGCTGAGATTCTAAACAAGCATCACCAACAATACCCTGCTTAGTATGTTATATTGTCTGAGGACTCATGTCTTCAAGCTTCTACAACAAATACTTTGCTATTTTTCCTGTCCTGACTTTTTTTCAGAGAGAGAGAGAGAGACTGTTTGTATAGTCCACTGTGGCCTAAGCCTAAAACTTGAGAGCCTCCTTGCTCAGCCTACTTGCTGGGATGGTGTGCACTTCTGGACCCAGCTCTTCCTCTGCAATGATTCTACACCATCTCTTTCTTGAACTCCTGCTATAACCTAGGGCTACATATTTTTACTACACTTGGACAAACCTCTGTCTTTATTTCCTGGCTTCCCACTTCAGTATATTGATAGATGCTGACCACCACATGAATTTTCTCAAAAAGCATGCCACATTTTGCATTTTTATTGTTCTAAATATTACTTAAATAAAAAAATCAATATTGCTTAGAAATTTCAGAGTTTGAAATTTTTCTGGGCAGGGTTTTAGTTCATCAACATGTTCCTGTAACATCTCTGAAATGGATGTCCCTAGTTTGTGCTATCACACTGACTCTATCTTCCAGAATGCTCCTTCTTTTCAACTGTCCGGCCTAATATACTTGGTAAATTCAAGCTTTAAAGAAATATCTCTTCTTTCTCAATGTCTTTTGTGACATACTCAAGCCGAGATATATGTGTATGTGTATGTGTAGGTGTATATGTATATATGTATAAGATGTAAAATTTACCAACACTGTCAGTTTTTGCATGATCAAGATCAGATGGTCCTATCATCCCTCTGAATTGATCTCTGACCTTGCTTCTGAGTTATGTTCTAAAAATTTTTATTCTTTCAAGGATTAAAGAGACAAAGTTGCTTTCCAGTCTTTCTAACTGTAACAACTAATTAGTAATGATAACAGCTTTGCCATATTTATTCTACATGGATAATGGATGATTTTGAGAGGTACAAATTAGCTATAAATAATTTCTTGCTTCATGTAGCACATTTCTAAATGTTGTTGCTGATAAGTTAAATAGAAACGTGTGAAAAGCTATTATGAACTGTAATAGTTGCAGCCTGTTGTAAGGACTATAAATACCTGGAGTACTCTTAAGACTGAGATAGTTTAATGGGACAAGCTGTTCTCACTAGATTATGTAAACATTTGGGTTTTAAAAAACCCACAAAATCAGTGTCCTGTTTATAGTTGTCTACTCACTCCATTTTATTAGTTCTTTATTTTCTCACTGCAAGGAAAGAAAGAAAATTTATGCCACATGAGTTAAGCTTTCAAGTTTTGATTGTGTGTGATTTTAATTCTGTGTTTTTCTTACTTTGACTCATCATGAGTTGTGTTTATGCTGCCAATGAACATGTTTTAACGTGATTAATATGCCCTAGTATCAGAATGAAGGATCAATATTGGGATGAACAATTAAAAGCATTTAGTTTTTCATCTCTAACTGCATGTGGAATGCAGACTCTCTTTGATGTCTTTCTTTTGTAGCTTGTATTCCAAGGACACTGTGTGTTTTGGATCCAAATCATGTTTTCTTTCTTTTCAGTTCTTTTCTTTGTGGAAGAAAAAAGTTTGAGTGACAAATAAAACAGAATTTTTAAGAATTCCTATGAATTAGGAAAAGACTGAGTTGACAAATGAACAAATACTCTTTGGTTTGAGAACTCTTATGAAGTTCAGCATAAGGGTCATACTTATGGAAGGAGAATCCTTTGTTTCTATGTAGTATTTCCTACTACTTGTTCCTCTTGCAAACAGGATCTAAGAACCAAAACTTAATTAAAGAATCTAATTTGAGAATTATAAAAATGAACAGAGCAAAGGAAATATTCCATTTTGCATGGAATTAACTATTGGCACCAGGATGGCACAGAGGGAACCAATTTTAATCAGTGGCTCAGGATGAGCCAGCTCCAGAGAGCTACTGCTAGTCAGTAGACTAATCAACGGGGAAATGGACAATATTGCATAAATGTGGATGAGAAAGTGTTTGCAAAGACTGAGCAGGAAGCTGTGCAGTTAGCCAGGCTTTCCTTCCTGTCTTTCTTTTCCAGGAGAGACAGGTGCTGTTTGCTACACCTTCCTCTTCTCTTTGGCAAGCATTGACTGATAGCCTCTCACATCTCGTTTCCCTCCATTTGGTTTATATGCACAAGGTGACTGTGGCAGGGGTACTGCATGTGTTAGTATGTTTATTTGCTAGAACCGATGAGCCTTGACCTCATAAAAACTGTGTTGGAATGATACAAACATAACCGTTTTCAAATCCGGCAATTTTGCAGCCAATTAAAGTACTCTTTAGAGAAATTGTTGTGTATCTTTTGAAGCTAGAGAATTCAGTGTGTTCCTGTGGTTGCAGGTTCCCTCTTTTGTTTTGATTTTTGTTGTAAGGCTTGGGAGAATGGCCTGGCCATCAGTAGTACATCTGCAAACAAATATTATAGGCAGGTACTCTGTTATGTTTTATTACATGATCATTTAGATATCTTTTCTTCTTCCTTACCATAGTATTTTGGTAATTAGTTGCTTTACTTTCTGAAATTTATGTTTCAATTCACTCTTTAAATCTTGGTAGAAGAAATGTAAGCTAGAGTGATAAACATTGTTTCTGAGACACTAATTAAATTGTCTTTTGAAAAGATGGCTTGCATGTGTATCTGTTTTACATGTTTCATTGAAACCACTGCAGTAGTATGTAATTTTAATGTAAAATAGCCCTCTTTGCAGGGAATCCAGCCTGCTGCTGAATCTTTAAATTTTCAGTGTCTGTTGTCATAGCAACCGGAATTGACTCTGGTACCCACTGTGTTCAACATAAATTAATTTAAAGGGATAGCATTTGAAACAGTTTAGTCAATTTTAACTATGTATCTGGCTAGACCTCAGATTTCAATGTTACTTCATGTTTAAAATGTCATTATGTGTGTTACTTTTATGTTATTAGACATATTTGTAGAGTTTGAGGTCTTAAATGTGATTTTAAAAAAATACTGGAAAACTGGCTCCTGAATTGCTTGTAAGAAGCAAGGCTTTAATAATGCAAAGGGCACTTCTTTTTTTTTGAAAATACTGCAATATTGCTCTCTGCCTTGCCAGAGTATACTGGCGTTATGTGGATATATGGGCTTGATATTACCCAAATAAATCCTCATTTTTCATGTGTTGGGCAAAGCTCTCTCTGGTCTGTACTGTAGTAATCACCCTAGGAGAAGGAAACTGGTTATATTTTGTTATTTTTTAAATGCTTAATTGGTTCCTACTATGCTGAAGAGATGGATTTTCTCATTAAATAATTTTAACTAGCTTGAAGTAATTTTTCCCATAACCATTGGTCATTTCAGGAACGTAGTCCATACATAGGTGTTTAGTGAGGGCTAGCCACTGTTACAGCAAGAGCTGCCATGTTTGTTCAATGAGCATTGTATTGTTCAGTGTCTGTTGTTATTAAAGTAACTAAATGAAAGAAAGTAGAATGCAAATTGTGCTAGAAATTAAAGCTTAAGGGATAGAGTACCTTTTTAAAAAATTTAATACTGTGTGTGTGAGTGAGTGTGTGCATGTGTGTGCAAGCCATGGCATAGGTGTGGAGGTCAGAGGACAACTTGTGGAAGTCAGTTTTTTCTTTCCAACATGTGAGCTGTGGTAATTGGACTCAGATTGTCAGGCTTACCAGCAAGTGCCTTTACCAAGTGAGCCATCTCATCAGACCAAGAGTAGTGATTTTTAATAATGTATTTGTGTTTGATAGTCAGAAAATATTATTTCTAATATTTTTCAGCAACTTTGGATAATAAGATGTACGATGTCTTATTTTAGGAGAATGACTATCAAAGCACTATCAAGCCTTATTTCATGTTTTTCTGGGCCTAGCAAATATTATGACTTCTATAGAGAAAATAAAACATGTTTTTAAATTATCTTGCTATCATAAATGAAAGTATAGTTTTCTGAGATGTGGTTCCAAGTTCTCTGGACCATCTAACATTGACTTGAAGTTATCTGAACCATCATCCTTCACTTGGGATTTAAAATGAGAAATGAGCTTGTGGAAGTCCAGGAGTACTACTTTCCTATTTCTTCTGAAATTAGAAAGAACTCTGTAAACGAAATATTTAGAACCTCAGCTAAATACATAAAACAAAACTGCTGCATCAGCCTATGAGAGTTTATCCATGTGAATTGTTTTTGGCTCTGCTGTTGACAGGAACTAGAACAAAACATTTAAGTAAAGACTGAGATTGATCACAGATCTGTGTGACTCCCTGAGGCCTACCAGACAATGTCACTGATGAAATAGCAAGACATAGAGGAACTTCACTCCTCCCATGGGATTAGGTGAGAAATACATACATACATATGTGTGTGTGCGTGTGTGTGTGTGTGTGTGTGTGTGTGTAATAAAAAAATTAGAAAGTTTAAGACCTTTATTTGAATTGAATCTCATGAACTCTAAGTGAGTCTTTAGCCATTATTTTAAATCTTTTTGTATGTTAATAGCCAGATGTAAATTTGAAAACTTATTATTATATTCACTTAAAAACATGATTTTAGGTAGAGCTATTCCAAGTTTTCTAAGATATTATCAGACTGATTTAGACAGAGGTTTTACAAATTTTCAATCTCACCAGAATGGAGGAGTGTTCCCCTTTCTCCACAACCTGGCCAGCATGTGCTGTCATTTGAGTTTTTGATCTTAACCCTTCTGAAAGGTGTGAGATGGAATCACAGAGTCGTCTTGAGTTGTATTTCTCTGATTAAGGATGTTGAGCATTTTCCCAAGTATCTTTTGGCCATTAGAGATTCCTCTTTTGTGAATTCTAGGTTTAGCTCTGTTCCCCATTTTTTGATTGGATTATTTGGTTTCTTGGTGTTTAATTTCTTGAGTTCTTTATAAATTTTGGGTATTCCCTCTGTTGGAAGTGGGGTTGGTATAAAGATCTTTTCCCAATCTGTAGGTTGCCATTTTGTTCTAATAACAATGTCCTTTGTCTTACAGAAGCTTTTTAGTTTCATGACATCCAATTTATTGATCGTTGGTTTTAGAGCCTGAGCTATTGGCTCAGACCCAGTCATACCACTTCTGGGTATACATCCAAAAGATTCCTCACCAAACCACAAGGACATCTCATCAACTATGTTCATAGCAACTTTATTTGTAATAGCTAGAAATTGGAAACAACCCAGTTGTCCCTCAACTGATAAATGAATAAAAAAAGCTGGGGTACATATACACAATGGAATACTACTCAGCCATCAGAAACAAGGAAATCATGCAATTTGCTGCCAAATGGATGGAACTAGAAAAGCTCATCCTGAGTGAGCTAACCCAGACCCAGAAAGATGCACATGAAATCTATTCACTTATAACTGGATTTTAGCCATATAGTACAGGATAACTATCCTACAACCAGCAGACTGATTTCTTTGTTTCTGATAGCTGAGTAGTATTCCATTGTGTAGATATACCACAATTTTTTATCCATTCATCGGTTGAGGCACATCTGGGTTGTTTCCAGTTTCTAACTATTACAAACAAGGTTGCTATGAACATAGATGAGAATAGAATATGTCCTTGTGGTTTGGTGAGGAATCATTTGGGTGGATACCCAGAAGTGTTATGGCTGGGTCTTGAGGTAGGGCTATTCCAAGTTTTCTAAGATATAAACAGACTGATTTCCATAGTGGTTATACAAGTTTGCACTCCCACCAGCAATGGAAGAGTGTTCCCCTTTCTCCACAGCCTCGCCAGCATGTACTGTCATTTGAGTTTTTGGTATTAGTCATACTAACAGGTGTGAGATGGAGCTTCTGTAAGGCAAAGGACACTGTCATTAGAACAAAATGGCAACCTACAGACTGGTAAAAGGTCTTTACCAACCCCACATCTGACAGAGGGCTAATATCCATAATGTATAAAGAACTCAATAAATTAAACACCAAGAAACCAAATAATCCAATCAAAAATGGGAAACAGAGCTAAACCAAGAATTCACAAAGGAGGGATCTCCAGTGGCAGAGAGACATTTGAAGAAATGCTCAGCATCCTTAATCATCAGAGAAATGCATCTTAGTCTGTGCTTCTAAAGCAAGGACCGAATTTGCTGGAGAAGGAATGCAAAGACAGACACTAGTCAGCTTATCCCCTGACAGATATGGTTAGAAAGTAATACAACAGCCAGTCAATTGTTTTATGATGGTTCTTCCGATTTTTCCATCTTCCCTCTACTCTTAATTGTTCAGTGTTAGGGTTTCAAGACCTTGTTCATCACATTCAAATGACTCCCTGTAAAAATAATAATTAGTTAAATTACCTTAGGTGCCATTTATAAAAAGAATTAATTAAATTATTTAACCAGTATTTAGATTATTGTTAATTTGATTCAGCAGCTGTTAATTCTTATCTTGCCATTATAAATGAGTACACAGATACCACGTGGATTTTAACAAGCCTTGGCCTGAGTTGTGCATTCCTGGCCCATCTAAGCTAGCTCTTAATTATATTACCCAAATATGACCCCATATATACATACACCCCCTTGGACTGCCATTCTCCATGATATGCCGATATTCCTGGCCATGTGGAATGAGGTTCCTTTTTCTAACCCATGGTGTGTGCCTCCTTCCTGCTGCTCCTGGCTGGAATGCTTTCTTCTTCTGTCTAAAGCACAGGCTTCCTGCTCTAATCTCAGGAAGTCCCACCTTTCTCTGTCTTTGCCCAATCTCAGGCCTCAGCATTTTATTTAACCAATCAGAGTCAATATAAATAACAGACAGCAAACAGGACCAATTAACATTTAGAATGCTTAACATTACCCCAACAACTCCCCTTCTGCCTTTGACAATGAAACCACAATATCAATTTTAAAAAATGAAAGGGGAGGGCCCAGTGGCTGACAGGAGATCTGTCTCTGATGGGGGTCACAAGAACAGGAAAGCTGTCCCTTCCCCTCACATGCTGCAGCACTTGGGAGAGCAAGCCCTGAACCTTGTATGGGTTGCCCAGTACAGCTGGCCCTGGATATGGGGGTTGTGGGTGAGCCAATTCAGAGGGTGTGAGTGTGGGACCCTTGGCTCTATTCGCTTTGCAGAGGTGTTGGCTAGGGAGAGATCTCCTCCTCTCCCTTTTGCCCTCACCACCAGTGGTGGACAGAAGATTTGGCCCAATGGGGTCAAAAAGGCAGAAGAGCTGTCCCTGCTTCTCACATGATGATGCTCTCAGGAGAGCAGGCCCTGCACCTCATGTGGTCCTCACAGTAGAGCTGGTCCTGCATATGGGGGTTGCAGCCTCACAATCGGGGCTTTGAATTGGCCCAGCCCAACATCTACCCCATGGATGAACTGCTGGAGTGCATGAAGAAGCCTGTTGTACAGACCCAAAACTATAGGATAGTCATGACACAGGACAACAACACAACATTTGAGAGGAGTCCCTGTGAGATTCAACCACTGACAAAATAGAAGCCAGAGGCCTCGCAGCAGACCAAGGAGTCATTGTAATGAACACTTGCAAGCAAAAGAGAGCAGACAAAAGGGAATATTATGGGACACGCTACAACTTCCACAATGAGATTTTTCTTTTTTCCCCTCTCTGTTGGGATAGGTTAGAAAGGTGGAGGTCAGATCTGAGAGGGAGGTGGGAGATGAGTGGGATCAAGGTGCATGATTTGAAATTGACAAAAATAAAATTTAAAAAAAATGACAAAAGAAGGGGAGGAGGGCATGAGTTACACTGTGTAATGATACAATTTCCTGGCCCATGATATGTTTCTGGTTGCAGAGAAAAAGAACAAAATTTGCTGTGTGCTACATTCTATAGAGGGTTGGGATAAGTCAGGGAGTATCTGCAGGCCTAAGAGGAAACAGGGAAGAAAGAGATAGGATGAGAAGAAAGGGGTCTTTTAAAAAAACATTTATTACTCCATTATGTCTCCATTGCCACTCCTTCCCTCCACCCCTCCCACCTTCTACCCCCTTTCCTACCCCTCCCTTGCCTCTGGTGTGGGGTATCTCTGTCCATCAGTCCCTCTCAGTTTGTTAGTAACATGAAATCTAAGAGCTTCCTCTTGCACAGGAGGCATACATGGCAGTTCCACTAGGGTGGAGTGTCCCACTAATAGGTAACCAAGTCCATGTTCCTGCTCCTTTGGGTCTATTGATTGGAGGATGGGTTTCCTGTAGTACATGGCTAAAATCCGGTTATAAGTGAATAGATGCCATGTTTATCTTTCTGAGTCTGTGTTAGCTCACTCAGGATGAGCTTTTCTAGTTCCATCCATTTGGTTGCAAATTGCATGATTTCCTTGTTTCTGATAGCTGAGTAGTATTCCATTGGGTAAATGTACCACAGGGATTTTTTTTGTTTTTTTTTTTGTTGTTGTTTGTTTGGTTTGTTTTTAATCCATTCTTTGGTTGAAGGACATCTGGGTTGTTTCCAATTTCTAGCTATTACTAATAAAGCTGCTATGAACATAGTTGAGGAAATGTCCTTGTGGATTGGTGAGGAATCTTTTGGATATATTCCCAGTAGTAGTATGGCTGGGTCTTGAGGTAGAGCTATTCTAAGTTTTCTAAGATATCACCAGACTGATTTCCATAGTGGTTGGACAAGCTTGCACTCCCACCCGCAACGTGGGAATGTTCACAAAGAGGTCTGTTTACTCTCCATTAAGAGCTCTGAAAACTGGTCACGACTATGGTTGGACCTCCATGATTTTGGAGGCAGTTTATACCAGTTGTACTGCTCTGCTTTCTTCAAAGAGTCTGTTAAGTTCAGGCTTTCAGGATACTATAAGGATTAGTTAAGCCAGCCGCTCTGTTTCAGTAGCAAAACCTGGACATGTACCAATGGATCTAGAAGCCGGAAGATGTGGCAGGTGATGGAGAACCAGTAAGATCTGCAGCTAAGGTTAGACCCAAACATCCTGTATGTACCCATAAGAGACTTGATTCCCACTGAATACAGTTCATGAGTGCCAACAGTTACCTAGCAGAACCCACCATCACCTCCGGAACAACATTGCATGTGGCTACCTGTAGAACTATTTACATTTTCAGATTCTAAAGAATTGAAATAGGAACAGATGTGTAAAGAAGCACCACGTGCATATATTCATGGCATACACATACACATTTACCCCATTTTCCCCTCAAATTTCCCCGAGATTCTAGTTACTATAGTTACCTACATCATTTAATGCTGTCCCAAATCCAGAGGGGTCATGATTTATTTTATTTTTTTTTCCATTATGTTTCACCTGTATGGATAATTCCTTTTGATGATTTTTCAAGTTCATTTCTGTTTTCTTCTATTTATCCAATACACATTGAATTTCATACTATTAAATTTAATTTGTATTTTTCAGTTTCAGAATGTTTATTTATTTGAAAAGCAGTATAACCATCAGACAGTCCCTAATATTTTTACATAGTATACTCATTTTTTCTTTAAAATTTTTCTTTGTATTATATTATTACAGGTGTTTTGAAGCTGTCTATTAATCCTAACATCTTGTTTGTATTTTCTCTATTAACTATAATTTTCTTTTGACTTATGGTTATATTTTTCCAAATTGTTTATATATCAAAAAAAAAGAAAAAGAAAAAAGAAAAAAGAAAGAAAAAAACCAAACCAAAACATTGTATGGGTTTCTTACAAAGATATTAGGTCCAATTACTTCCTTTGCAAAATATATGTTTTTCTGTATCAGATATCTAAATTATTCATTATCATACATTCCTTATTTATTGGCTATTATTCTAAAGCACCATTCTTTTTTGGATGCTAATGAAACTCTGATGTATTTATCAGCCACTTTGATTTGGCAGAATCCTAACTCGTAACTCTAGACTCCTCTGCACCTCATCCTCTCTAAAGTGTCTGTTGGTGTCACTGAAGCTACCTGGGGCATCATATCTTTCTAGAAACCTGGAGTCAGGCAAGCATTTGAATGTGAATTTAGAGTTTCTACTTATATAACATCCTGGTCACCACAACTCAGTAACAGTCTTCCATTCTCTTCTAAACTCCTTAATCTAAAATTGAATTCTGTTCACCCTAGGAGTTATGCTGGCAAATGTTATGGGAATGAAATCTTTAAAATGTGAATTTCTACCAACATGAGTCCCTTATTTCAGAAACTAAGTCTCTTTTAGCTTGTGCTAACTTTGCTTCACTTTGGTACCTTTAAAAAATGACATTTTCTATCAGTGTTCTTAACTATTACAGCAGAGAACTGGTTTGAGACAAGTTATCAGGTCAGTATTGAAAAGTCAACTACCCGAAGAGTTGACAACTGTCAATCTAGAGACCAGGAGAGACTAGCTGAAGGCAAAGTCTAAATAAAGCACAAACCAAACAGTGACTTCATAGATTTTGACAGGGAGGTTGAAACTTGTTCTAAGCATTATAAAGACATAAGAATGTTTTTTTTATAAGTACTTTATTTTTTTTCTTCAAGTTACATCTCAGTCACAAACCCTTCCCTATTCCCCCTTCCTGTCCCACCCTTCCACCCTCTTCCCCCCCCACAGCTTCTCTTTTCATTCCAACAAATGGTTGTTTCTCTTATAACAGTAAATTCTATACAAAACAGCAGAATTAAATATGCCACATTTATGAGAGTTAAATGGCCCAGTATACCTTCCCAATGTCCAGTTCATATATATTTGGCCCCTGACTTTAACCTTCTACCTTCTAACCATCTCCATGAGTTTAAAGTTCTATAACTGACTTAGTTTTCATACTAACATGCATCACTATTATAACCATCTTCTTAGATCTAGAACGCCCTCTTGATTCCTAAACAACTCAAAATTTAGCTATGAGACTCAAGCTGTCTATTCTTCAACCACCTCAGAGAGCTGAGAAGGATAAATATATCTGATTACATAGGAAGTGCAGGGCCTGCAGCTTCCAATACTAAGAAATGACAAACCAGTGACTACCTGGACAGTTCCCATTTTCTCTCCATACATTCCAGCATCAGTCTTCAGCCTTTTGGTCCTGTTTCTCTGACAGACATTTATTGTAGAGCAGGGATTATGAAGGACTAACCTACCCTGTCTTGGCAGAGCTAGGCAAGACATAAGAATGTTTTAAGCTGTGAGCTATTCACTTTTAAAAAAAAGTAAGACCTAGTGGTGGTTCTACATGAAAACATTTTAAACTGTAATCTTGATAATTCTAGTAGACTATACATTAGGGTAGTATTGCTAAGCATAATATGTATGTTTGAGGCAGTAACAAACAGGTGATGTAACAAAACTTCATACTGGAGAGTGATATAGGCACGGATGTTTACTAACTGATTTAGGAGAAAAGAGGGATGGTCATTGCTTTAAAAGCTGAAAGCCATGTAATAACTGAGGTATACTGTTCTACACTCTTCATTTGTTAAATACTTCCTAGCTATTGTTCAAGATGCTAAGACTAAAGGGGAAAACACATTCTTTTTGAGAGCTATAGACAAAGTCTATGCAGTTTTGACACTTCATCTTAGCTTTGCTCCCAAATAAATGAAAGACATTCTCAATGATATCTGTTAACTGAGCATCTCCTTAACATTCATTGCTGGTATTGATCAAATTTTCACACAAACTATAGAAAACATTACACAGTAGAAAGATTCCTTCAAGCTTTGGATACAGAATGTCAGTAAATTCCTTTAAATCTGAACTCTGCTTTGAATAACTCAATTACCATATTTATGAGATCAGAGATTATTTCTGACTATATAGACTGTTTCACTTTTTTTCTGACAAAATGATGTGCTAGGTTTATAGTTTATCTGTTAATATTTTAGTCTCACTATAGAAACTGTAAAAATGATTTGAATTAAAAATAAACTATGGAGTCAATTCCAGAATGAAAGCAAATTGCTTGCTTGTATGTGTGTGTAGCTCAGAACCCACCAGTCATGAAATAAAACCAAAGGAATATTTACAGATCCTTTACGTGCAAATCTGTCCCCTTGGTTTGTCAGAGAGTCTTGTTAAACTTTCTTATTTGAGAGCTTGGCTTTTGCTCAGTTCTAAATAAACAGAGCATATCCATTTGGGAGCAATGAGGAGGGACTGTAGCATCTGGTAAGGCTTTAAAAATAACTTCTTACTTATATAATTAAGATTTTACCAAAGATCAATGAGATTTTTGGGTTCTGAGACCTAAGGAAATAGTTCCTTTGGAAGCTGTTAATTCATGTAGCAGTGTTATTTGGAAAGAAAATCATCCTTACCCAAGAAGCAGATGCTAACAGACCATGGCCCTAGAGTCAAAATTCTATGTTATGGAGTTCTGAGTTTGTGTTCTCAGGTTCATTTGCTATCATTAAGAGGTTTTTGCTTTAATTACTTCTTTATTGATCTCATACCATGCATTTCTTTTAGTCTGCACAAAACATCAACTTAAATGGAGTGGACAGGTTTGCATTTGCAGTCCTGCTAGACTACTTAGTTATAAGACAGAATGGTGCTTACTAGCTTAGTGTATTCTAGGTACTGATATTATCCATGATGCTATATGCTTCTGGAATAAAACACACCTTATCGCTTTGCCAATTAAGCCTGGTGATGCTTCTGAAATATAATGTTATAGAACCATCTTTAGTTTCTAATTGGAATCAAATTTTATTTGTGATTCAACTAAAATAGATATTCATTTGGGTTTGCTTTTAAAGCTTCCTTGGAGGATACTGTATGGACAACATTACATAGAAAACTGTGACAATTAAACACTTAATAATATCTGGTTTAATGTTCATATACAATAAGATAATATATGAAAATGGATACCAGTCATAAGTTTTACTTGGTGAGGGGTATATCTGACTGCCTAGTTAACACAGTAATCCATAATACATTCAGGTGTAAGCCAAGTGAGTTTGACTTACCAATACTCACCTTTTAATAAATTATGAAACACTTTTATGACTTAATGAATTTTCTTATATTTCTACTTTTCTTTTGTGCCCTCAGTTTTCTTCTCTTTCAGTCATAGGACCTTGCTAGGCACATCAAATAAACCCCAGGTGAAGGGCCCAGAGGAAATACTGGAATTATGTATGCCATAAAATATTAGAGAGATCGATAAATCTGTAAAGGAAAGAAACAGAGCATTTATTGTGATGGCTGTGTAATAATCCCCACACTATCATCTGGTCTATTAGTAGTTGATTTAGATCTTTAGACTGTTTTTAATAATCCCTATCTCTTTTGAGTCACAGGAAAATGCATTTTGCATCTTAATTGGCCATATTTGTCTCATTTCTTTGAATTATGCAAATTTTACCCATTGATAGACTAAAAATAATCAAATTTATAACCTAAAACCAGACTATATATGTTTAGGCCTCGGACTCCACTACCACATACTTCTAGAAACATTGTTGCTTTCCTAAATCAGATTAGTGTAATAAGGACTTATTTTGTAGGAAAGGAAGTAGAGCCTTAGAAAAGTATTGTTTTAGTTAGCATTACTATTACTGTGAGGAAACACCATGACCAAAATCAAGTTGGGGAAGAAAGGGATTATTTGGCTTATACTCCATATCACTGTTCATGACTGAAGGATGTAAGAATAGTAACTCAAACAGGACAGAAATCTGGATAGAACAGTTGATGCAGAGACCATGGATGGCTGTTGTTATTGGCTTACATATCATGGCTTGGTCAACTGAGTTTCTTATAGAATCCAGGACTACCAGCCCATGGATGGCATCACCCACAGTGGGCTGGGCCCGCCTACATCAGTCATGAATGAAGAAAATGTCCTACACGCTTGCCTGCAACCCAATCTTATTGAGGAATTTTCTCAATTGAGGTTCCCTCCTCTCAGATGACTTCAACTTGTGTCAAGTTGACATAAAACAATCAAGCACAAATATTATGCAATTTGAAAAGCAATGGGTTAAGCAGTCAAGGAAATTGACAGTGGACTGGAGACAGCATTCAATGGGACAGTGCCTTCTAAGGAAATGAATATGTTAAAATATTGACCAGGACTTGGAAATCTACCTCCCTTCTTCTCCCTTCACCTCTCTCTCACCCAAAGACCTCTCCATCACATACTTTTTCAATAAAATTTCAATAATACATTTAATTTCGGTTTTGGTTATCTATTGTGCTAGTAATGTATAATGTGCCCATAATTTTGATGGAAGAGCACAGACCTAGGCAGTGATCCATAATACACTCAGGTGTAAGCCAAGTGAGTTTGATTAGGGAGCACTCCTCCATGTTCTGAGAACTTTGATAATGGTAAATTGATGGGCTATATTTGTTAGCTATCTATGAAGTACAATGTGGTTATTATTTAGAAAAGTACATGTTAGGAATTGATTAGTAGTAACTCTCATTAAACTGCATACAAGAACTTAAATTTTCCATGTTGTGTGTCTTTATACTAAAACCAGATTGTCTTTTTGCTTCATCATCCCTGTGATTATCTGATGCTTGAGCTCAAAGCTGTTCTCTAAAACTTCACATCAACTTCTTCTACTCCTTCCTAATCAGGGCCAGTGCCCCTGCTATTATAAATCCTTATCTTTCATTTGTGGAAAGAAACATTAGAAGCATAATTTATTCTTTCTTTGCATCTAATTGTTTTTATATTTTCTCATTCTGTTGAAGATTTGACATTATAACAAATAGAGTTTTCAAAGCTGAATCCAGCCCAACTTATTTACACAATGAAATTTCTTTCTGATTATTTAATTCATCCATAAATTAGTGAGAGTGTGTTCTCATTGAGTCAGTGTTGAGATTCATCAATGCTATTTGTGTACAGTTTGACAAACTATTTCCTGAGGCACGTACCAGAGGCAAAGCCTTGCTAGCTGTAAAGAAATCCTTGGGGGAGTTATTAGGCTTTCCAGAGAAATTTGTGTGAAGAAATGATGTGTCAGAAGAGGGAACACTTAGCAAGAAGCATTGACATCAAGAACCTTACCAACACTTGTGCGTATTGGAATGGTGACTGAATGAAATAAGCTTATCAGAAAGAATTGTGTCACGAGGGCTTCCAGCACATCTACTCCTGAACTAAAAAGAAACAAGGGCCAGAAAGATAGATCATTGGGTGAAAGTGCTTGGTTTGTAAGCCTGGCACTTGAGTTTGATACCCAGAACCCATGGTGGGAGAAGATAACTAAATGACTCCTGAAATATATCTTTTGTCCGCATGTCCATCATAGTATGTGTGTATATATATGTGCATGCACACACACAGTAATATTGATGATGTTGAAGATGATGATGATAAACAGTGCTTTAATATAGTTGTCCCTCCCCCTTTGGATGTGGATGTGAAAATTTCCATACAGTATCATGTGTGGAAATTTTCTCCATCACTCCCTCACTCCCTTTCTCTCTTCCTCTCTTTCTGCCTGTGGATCAGGATGTAGCTCTCAGCAACTTGTGGTAAGATAGAATTATCATTAGTTACCATCTACTGCAAGAAAATGCTTCTCTAACGTAGGCTGAACAAAACATTGATTTATGAATATAGCACTGCCATAGGAGTATTTTATTTCTATATTCTTTTAGCAGAATAATGGTAGGAGGTTTTTCCCTAGGTACATGTCCTAACTAGTCTTAGGTTCTTGGCACTGATTTTAGCACTATAAGCTATGGGTTTCATCTCATGGAGTGAACCTTTAATTCAGTCAGAAAGTGGTTGGTTACTCCTATAACCATTGTGACGCTGTTGTACCAGCACATCTTTCAGGCAGTTCACTGTTGTAGGTCATAGAGCTTGTAGCTAGGTAATACTGATGATTGTCTTTCTACTACAGTAGTATGGAGAGTACCTTACAGTGTTGCTGGATATAACTTACACATCAGTACCCAGGAGTACTTGGCCTACACAAAATAAACTGAATGGTATTTTTGTGAGCATTTTATTTCATTGTGCTCTAACTTTTTTTTTGTCTGACTGATCTTTTACTTGTCTTTTTTGGTGGAGGTTCTTTCTTTGTTTTTGCTTCTTTTTTATTTCTTGGGGGTGTATTTTTGAAAGAAAGAGAAAAAGAACATAAAGTTGGATGATAGGGAGAGAAAGAGGATCTAGGAGGGGTTAGAGGAGGAGAAAATGTGATCAAAATATACCATATCAAAGAATAAAAAAGTAAAAAAAAATATGTGGACTTAGGTTCTCTTCCCTTCAGACATTCAGACTAAAAAATTCTGAGCTGAGGATGTGAGGATGAATAATTTACTTTTCTAGCACATTTCCAGGTCATGGTGGTGTTCTTGGTACCTGGACCACACCTTGAGAACCACTGATATAGGACAGAAGGCCCAGGAGCACTATTTCTTCAGTGTTGGAAATCCATGAAGCATCTTCACAGGTACTTGGAGCACAAGCAGTCTGAAGACAGGCCAAGATGAGAAAGAGCCTCAAATATTAGTAGGAACATCAGAGTTCTAGCAGATCCTTAGAGACAATGAATTTTATTTGAATTTCAGAGAGCATGATGACTTAACTTACCTCTTAAAGTTTAAAACACTGAATTTGTAGTGTTACAGGTATGGCTGACTATGAATAGGCTAGTCTACCCTCTGGGTATTCCCAGATGCATGTAAGTAGCTAAAAAGGCTGAGTGATACTTTCTTGTCACCAATGGGGGTACTAATGGAGTAGGCCGTGGAAAAAATTTTAGTGTTCTTAGGCACTTTGAGAAAAGGAATGAGAGAAAGGCATTTGGGTGTGATATTGTAATGAGATTAGTTATGTTTGACACACACCCAAAGGACCTCAATTTCCATTTTGAAGTAGATTATTGTCTTTACTTCTTTTTACCAAAATACCAAGACTGAAGTATTTTCAGCACCTTTGGAGAGTGACTTTTAGAACACTTCAAAACATATCTTTCTTCTCAGAGGGTCTGTTTACATGCAATTCAGTTCATCCCCATAAACAAATGTCCCCAAGGAAACTCTGGCTGAATCTTCCACTAGAATAAAACTTCTTTAAGGCACAGGAATATTCCAGGAAAGAGGCTTGGAGTCACCCTTTTAGCAGGACATCTAATCTGAATCACATACAGGGAGGCTTCATTTGTCCCCTGATATTCTGAATGACTGTGTCTAAGTAGACATTATCTCTCTTCCCACTCATCTCCTGTTTCTCCTAGACTGAGAATTGTAGCTAACCTTATAGATGGTATTGTTCTTGAGTCTTTAAGAGACATGGAGTTGGAGAAAAGGTAATTAAATACTGTTTTTGAGGCTGGTGGTTTCACATTATACTCATACATCGCACCCACTAAGGTTCTTACCAGGTTGAACTTTTCTTTTTATTCAGACCAAGTGTTTTACTCTTGTGGGAAAATTAGGACAGATCAAAGGTTGTGAACAAATTCTTCCTCTTCATTGGAAATACCTCTAGGATATTTATATCTTATTGACTGTAATTCAGTCACCTTCTCATACATGAAGAATACACATAGCATAAGTAGCTTATAGTGGAAGATATAATTATAATGTTATATCACTTGGAAATTTCTTTTCAGGATACAGAGAGGACATGCCAACTGCAGCTTAAGCATTTCTGCTTGAAATCATTGACTAAAACTCTTTTCTTAAGTAGGACTTCTTGGTGGGTTAAGATTTGAAATTTAGGAAACTGGAAAGTGAATATTATGCTTCCTAAAGCATATTCAGAGAAATCGTTTTTTGAATCAATTATTATCAAGTTCATTATCCCCTGGAAGGTAAGGATTTGAATAATATTACATTGGACTCTCTTTTAATGATTGAAAGTGAGTAAAAATATTTAGATAAATCAATGAAAAGACAGAGTAATATAATTTGCAGTTGGGGCATGGTGGTGTGTTCCTGTAATACCCAGGACTCTGAGGGCTCAAGTAGGAGAGTTGTGAGTCTGAGATCAGAATGGACAACACGAGTGAGCTCAGGGCCACCCCATGCAATATAGAGAAGCCTAGTCTCAAAAATAAAAAGCCAAATCAAAACAAACATACAGTATTCGTTAGTTCAATAAATATTTGTTGAATGCATATTATACTCTAGCTATTGGTGACACAAGATGAATAAAACATGATTCCTATTCTTAGTTAATCCTAGGTAAGTGGTGAGAAGAACAAACGTAAATAATTCAAGGAAAAAGGAGGAGGCCAAATGTGCGAAGGGTGATGCACAAAATTCCAAGCCAGTATATCTTGACGATCCTGATTCTTGATTCTTGCTTTAATTTGTTAGCTTTGAGTAATTGCTGTACTCTACCTACCAACTCATTTTGTTATTTTGAGACAAAATCTCAATATGCTGCCAGACTGGCTATAGACTTGGATCAGCTTGCCTCCACTTTCTAAGCACTAAGATGATAGACATTTTGCCTTACAAAACTTTTTTCATCTCTAACAAAAAATAGACATTCTGACTAAAAATAACAACAAATGTATTGCAATGAATGGAAGTTTACTAGACAGTATAAGAGAAAGGATTCTAGGCTATGACAATAATATTTTCAACTGTATAGGAACTCCAAGACCTGGCAGAGGTGTAATAGTGTCATTTGTGCATGGTAGCATTTAAAGTACCTATGACAATCAGCCTGCATCAGCGATTCTCAGCCTTGTAGATTGTGACCATCGGAAAACATATATTTCCAATTGTTTTAGGAATGTCTAACCACAAATTCATTTTTGCTGCTTTATTTGACATAAATTTAGTATGCTACTTCATAAATATACTTCTGCTACTGAGCAGTGTCTCAGTTCCTAAGATCTCCAGTAATATGTGTTTTCTGATGATCACAGGCTGAGAAACACTGGCCCATGTAGAGAAAACAAGCTCATTTTGTTTTGCAGTTTGGATGTTTCACCTCATGAGCATTTGGAACAATAGCTTTGGACATTTTCTAGCACATCATGGCAGGAAGACATGACAGAGAAAACTATTTACCTCATAGCTAGAAGGGAAAATGAGGAAGCAAAAGGGACTTATTCAGCTACCAGAAACAAGGAAATCATGAAACTTGCAACCAAATGAATGGAATTAGGAAAGCTCATCCCGAATGAGTTAACTCAGACCCACAAAGATACACATGGCATGTAATCACTTATAACTGGATATTTGCCATAGTACAGAATAACTATCCTACAACTCACAGACCCAAAGAGACAGGAACCTAGCATAATTATTCCATGTGGTAAAAGGGAACACTCCTCCATTGCTGGTGGGAGTGCAAACTTGTACAACCACTATGGAAATCTGTCTGACAATATCTTATAAAACTTGGAATAGCTGTATGTCAAAACCCAGCCATACCACTTCTGGGTATACATCCAAATGATTTCTCACCAAACCACAAGGACATCTCCTCATTTATGTTCATAGAAGCCTTTATTTGTAATAGCTAGAAACTGGAAACAACCCAGATGTCCCTCAACCAATGAATGGATAACAAAACTGTGGTACGTTTACACAATGGAATACTACTCAGCTATCAGAAACAAGGAAATCATTCAATTTGCAGCCAAGTGGATGGAACTAAAAAGCTCATCCTGAGTGAGCTAACCCAGACTCAGAAAGATGCACATGGCATCTATTCATTTATAATTGGATTTTAGCCATATAGTACAGGATAACTATCCTATAAGCAACACACCAAAAGGAACAGGAACATAGACTTTGTTGCCTGTAGTTGGGACAGTTTGCCCTAGTGGTGCTGCCATGTAGGCCCCCAGTACACGAGGAAGCTCTTGGCCCTTATATGACTGCTGAACTGAGGGGAGGACTGATATGTAGGGACACCCTATTCTGGAGGAGTAGGATAGGAAGGAGAGGGAGAAGAAGGTGGGAAGGTGGAACCAGAAGGGGTATAAAGAGAGCACTGTGATTGAGATGTAGCTTGAATTAATAAATAAACATAAAAAGAAAGAATGTCCCACCCAATAGCGGTTCAAAATAGATGCCGAGACACACAGTCAAACATTAGGTGGAGCTCTGGGAGTCACGTATAAGGAAGGAAGGAGGAATAGAGAGATCTGGAGGGGACAAGAACTTCACATGAAGATCAGCAGAACCAATCATCTAGGCCCTTGGAGGCTTATAGAGACTATAACACCTACTCAAAAAAACAAGCATATATAGATATATAGACTGGACCCAGGCCTCACACACACATGCACACACACACCACACACACACAAATACACACACACACACACACACACACACACACACACACACACACACAC
>CAJQZJ010033276.1:4180553-4207200 GCA_907164525.1 Lophiomys imhausi
CACACACACACACACACACACACACACACACACACACACACACACACATACACAAAGTGCAGTTGTTGAAAAAGTCTAAAAATCTAGAAAGAAGGCCAATAGAATGTAACATTGGGTTAAGAGGAAACATGGAGATGGAAGAAGAGCAAGAGCCAAGGGACATTAGGGACATGAAAGAAAAAAGAAATCTGGGGAAGAGGATATCAGGGCACATCAGAGAGGGTAGGAGGAAGTAGATGGAGATAGGAGGACCACAAAAAAGTACTTTGTTTAAAATGTCATCATGAAATATAACACGATGTGCTAATTAAAATAAAATTACTAAAAGAATTGGGTCATTACAATTGCACAGTCCCAGTGCATTTTATTTGTAGGTCTATTCTTAAACTACTTAATACAGACTCCAAAATAATATAACTATTCATTGTTCTATGACATATCCAACATGGTTCTTTCATACTGCCTTATCATCTGGTGGGGAGTTTTGTTGAGTGTATTCTGCATCTTTTCGTTTGAATCCAGGCTCCAGATGGTAGCACTTAGTGAGTATTTATTGAAAGAGATAGTTAACATAGAAAATCAACATGACACAGTGATTAGATGGGGAAAGGGTCAAAGATGTTTTCTTTTTTTTTTTCTTCAAGTTACATCTCAGTCACAAACTCATCCCTATTCCCCCTTCCTATCCCGCCCTTCCACCCTCTTCTTCCCAGCAGCTTCCCCTCTCAGTCCAACAGATGGTTCCTTCACCTATAACAGTAAATACTATACAAAACAACATATATAAATATGTCACATTTATGAGAGTTAAATGGCCCAGCATACCTTCCCAATGTCCAGTCCATACATATTTGGCCCCTGACTTTAACAATCTACTATGTAACCATCTCCATGAGTTTAAAGGTCTTTATCTGACTCAACATTCACACCAACTTGCAACACAATTTTAAGAGTAACTTCTTAGATCTATAACAGCCTCTTGATTCCTAAACAACTCAAAATTTAACCATGAGACTCTAGCTGTCTATTCTTCAACCACCTCAGAGACCTGAGAGGGATAAATATATCTGCTTATATAGGAAGTGCAGGGCCTGCAGCCTCCAAAACCAAGAGAAATGACATACCAGTGACTGCCTGTACAGTTCCCATTTTCTCTCCATACATTCCTGCATCAGTCTTCAGCCTTTGGGTCCTGTTTCTCTGACAGACATTTGTTGTAGAGCAGGGATTATGAAGGAACTACCCACCCTGTCTTGGCAGAGCCAGGCTGTTGACTTCCCTGCCACCAAGTTTGGTCCTTTTTGGACAGCAGTCTGTCTGAAGTTGGAGCAAGGAGTTTTTTCATGCCAAGAGATAGGCTTGCCACTAATTCAACCATCTCACACTGGAGATTCTTCGATGCTTATCTTCTACTTGGAGTAGAATAGGGGGTGCTGTCAGGAGCTGATATGCCTCAATATCAAAAAAAAAGAAAATCTTAGTTTAAGATAACATCTTTGAATGCCATATTCTGCAGATCTCTTGGGGTTTTTGAAGATGCCCTATCCATCTCTTGTATTTAGATAAGCAAATGTTGCTTGTCTCTTAACAACTTGATTACTGATTAGTTTAGAGAATATCTGTGATAGACTGTCATAGTAGCTAACAAAGTGACATGTTTGCATGACTAGGAGTTTGTTTTACTTAACAATCCTAAACAGTTTTAGGCGGTTGGTATCAAGAGGTCAGGTCTTCACATTTTATTTTTAAGTATCTCTAGGTATGATACCATTAGGAAGCATTACCTTTAATTTTGTATCAATACACAAAGATCTATTCATTTGTGGATAAATACACTCTTAATTATGTATCAATATACAAAGATCAATGCCTATGTAGCCCAATACAATCTTAATATTACGTCCATATACAAGAGTCAATACCATTGTGGCCAACTATAATCTTAATTTTGTATCAATATACAAAGATCAATACCTATGTAATCCAATACAATCTTATTTTTGCACAATAAACAATGGTCAATACCACTTTAGCCAAATATACTACTAATTTTGTATCAATATACAAAGGTATAAGGGCATATTCAATAATCTGCCCCTTCTTCTTGGACCTTCCTGTGCTATGTCTATGTCTCATTTTTCTCAAGCCTATGCACTCCTACATAGGAGAGGAAGAAGGATACAGAAAAGGAAAAGTAGGAAGTCCCTGGGTCTAACCTCCAAAACCCATTAAACAGGACCATTTATCAGCTTGTAATCTCTTCCCCTAAATATCAGAGTTTTCAGTTATCCTTCAAATAACCAAAAAGAAGGGCGGGGAAACACCCTCACCAAGCTCTGGGCATGGGACATCACTCTCTTAAAGTGACTTCCTGCTGATTTCGGTCGTAGTAAACCTGTTTGGAGCCCGAACCAAAATGGAAAAATGGTTAAAAATGTTAGTACAATCCTTCTATATTCAGTCCTTCTGTTCTCAGCTGTTTAGATGACCTAAGGAGTTTGTAGGCAGAAGCTGATCTTGCAGGCTTCACTGAGGTTCCGGCCGGGTCATTGTGTAGAGCTGAACGGTCCCAGCGACATTGGATTGGCGTGGTTGCAGGCCCCCGATGGAGACAGCTATTGAGGAAGTCTGCCAGGCAGAATCAACTGGGTCACTCGTCCTCCTTGGTGCCTGATTCTGCTCTCTCTGAGGTTTCTGCTGTCCAGCCGTCCCCGGGCTCCCCGAATGGATGCTTCGATTCTCCTGGAAAGATAAGAACAGAGCCCTGCCCCAATCCCAATCCTGGGACAATTACCCTCTTTTTTTTTGGGGGGGGGGGCTAGGTAATTCTTCTCCTGAAGCAAATTTGGCCTTCTGACAACATACAAAGCGTTATCTTTCAATCCGGGTTAAAGAAGAAATCATTCTGTCACCTTAGAGCTAAGTCAGCTCCAGTGTATATATTTTGAGATCCCAAAGGACAATCTGCCTGCATCGAGAAGGCCTTTTGTAAGTAGCCTCCAAACCTAGGTCCCTCCAAATCCCATGTGTGTGTCTCTGAACTCTAATTATTGGGATCAGAGACCTGTGTTTCCCATCTGAAGGGATCAAAGATGTGTTCCATCACTCCTGCATCAAAGTCTTTCTCTATTTAGAGTTTACCCTGCATCAGGCTGACCCTGAACTCCAGGATCTGCCCATTTCTGTCTCCAGTGTGCTGGGAGCTGGGACCAAGGGTGTACTCTTCTTGAATGGTGGGACCAAGAGTACGCACCCTCACTACCCTGTTCCGTATGACTCTAGAATACATAAGACCACCAACTCTACGGTGCTCCCCCCGTCCCCTGCTGAAGTCAAAGGCATGGGCCAACACGACAATTCTTTTGTATTTTACCTTAGTTCCACGTCTTCTCGACACCTGGAGGTCTGCAAAACCAGGCCGAATGGCTGTATCCTCTATTCCCATTCACAGTGTTTCAGCGCTACCACCTGCCCTTTTTTTTTTTTTTTTTTAGTTAATAAATTTATTTGTTTGTTGCTTCAGGTTACATCCTTATCATATTGTCCTCCTTTCCCGCTTCCCAGCCCCACCCTCCCATGCTCTACCCCCTGAACCTTCCGTCTTGTTCCTCTGGGGTGGAGTGTCCCTGCCTAACAGTCTCTCACCACAGATCAGCAGTCATATGAGGGCAAAGAGCCTCTTAATTCTCCGGGGGCCTATGAGGCAGTACTGCCAGTGAAAGGTGTCTCCTTGCTACTGGGGGAATACTAAAAAAAAGACCAACAAACACACAAACCCACAAAAACAAAGAATATCAATAAAAAAGAGAGGAAAAAGAGAAGGGAAAAGGAAAAAGAAAAAAGAAAAAAGAAGGAAAAAGAAAAAGATAAAAAAAAATTATGTCCATGTTCCTTTTGATGTGTTGGTTGTAGTACAGATATCCTGTACGATATAGCTAAAATCCTACTATAAGTGAATAGATGCCATGTGCATCTTTCTGAGACTGGGTTAGCTCACTCAGGATGAGCTTCTCTAGATCCATCCTTTTGGTTGCAAATTGCATGATTTCATTGTTTCTTATAGCTGAGTAATATTCCATTGTATAGATGTACCACAATTTTTTAATCCATTCTTCAGTTGAGGGACATCTGGGTTGTTTCCAATTTCTAGCTATTACAAATAAGGCTGCTATGAACATAGATGAGGAGACTTCCCTATGTCTCTGTGAGAGGTCCTTTGGGTGTATACCCAGAAGTGGTATGGATGGGTCCTGAGGCAAGGTTATTCCTAGATTTCTAAGATATTGCCAGACAGACCTCCATAGTGGTTGCACAAGCCTGCACTCCCACCAGCAAGGGAGTAGGGTTCCCCTTTCTCCACACCCTCGCCAGCATGCTCTATCATTTGAGCTCTTTATCTTAGCCATTCTAAAAGGTGTTAGGTGGAATATCAGGGTCGTCCTGAGTTGCATTTCTCTGATGATTAAGGATGTTGAACATTTCTTCAGGTGTCTCTCAGCCCTTAGGGATTCCTCCTTTGTGAATTCTCTATTTAGCTCCATCTCCCATTTTTTGATTGGATTATTTGGTTTCTTGGCATTTAGTTTCTTGAGTTCTTTGTAGATTTTAGATAATAGCCCTCTATCAGATGTGGAGTTGGTGAAGATTTTCTCCCAGTCTGTTGGTTGCCGTTTGGTTCGAATGACAGTGTCCGTTGCCTTACAGACGCTTTTCAGTTTCATGAGGTCCCATTTATTGATTGTGGATTTCAGGTCCTGAGCTGTTGGTGTTCTGTTCAGGAAGTTGTCACCTGTGCCAATGAGTTCGAGGATTTCTCCTATTTTTTCTACTAGTATATTTAGTGTGGCCGGCTTTATGTTAAGGTCTTTGATCCACTTGGATTTAAGTTTGGTACAAGGTGATAGGAATAGGTCTGATTTCATTCTTTTGCAAGTGGACATCCAGTTGGACCAGCACCATTTGTTGAAGATGCTGTCCTTCTTCCATTGTGCGGTTTTGGCTTCTTTGTCAAAGATTAGTTGGCCATAGGTGTGTGGGTCCATGTTTGGGTCTTCAATTCGATTCCATTGATCCACTGGTCTGTTTCTATACCAGTACCATGCTGTTTTTATTACTGTTGCTCTGTAGTACAGCTTGAAATCTGGGATGGTGATACCTCCAGATGTTTTTTCATTGTACAGGATTGATTTAGCTATTCTGGGCTTTTTGTTGTTCCATATGAAGTTGAGAATAGCTTTTTCCAGGTCTATAAAGAATTGTGTTGGTATTTTGATAGGAATTGCATTAAATCTATATATTGCTTTTGGTAGGATAACCATTTATATTATGTTGATCTTACCTATCCATGAGCGTGGGAGATCTTTCCATCTTCTAAAGGCCTCTTCCATTTCTTTCTTCAGGGGCTTGAAATTCTTGTTGTATAGTTCCTTTACATGCTTGGTTAGAGTTACCCCCAGGTACTTTATGTTGTTTGTGGCTATTGTGAAGGGGGTTGTTTCCCTTATTTCTTTCTCGGTATATTTGTTTGTTGTATAAAGAAGGGCTTCTGAATTTTTTGAGTTAATTTTGTATCCAGCCACCTTGCTGAAGTTATTTATCAGCAGTAAGAGTTCTTTGGTGGAGTTTTTGGGGTCGCTTATGTATACTAACATATCATCTGCGAATAGGGATAATTTGACTTCTTCATTTCCAATTTTTATCCCTTTGATCTCCTTTAGTTGTCTTATTGCTCTAGCAAGAACTTCAAGTACTATATTGAAGAGATATGGTGAAAGTGAACATCCTTGTCTTGTCCCTGAGTTTAGAGGAAATGCTTCAAGCTTCTCTCCATTTAATTTGATGTTGGCTACTGGCTTGCTGTATATTGCCTTTATTATTTCTAGGTATGGTCCTTGTATGCCCGTTCTCTCCAGAACTTTTAGCATGAAGGGGTGTTGGATTTTGTCAAATGCTTTTTCTGCATCTAGCAAGATTATCATGTGGTTTTTTTCTTTCATCTTGTTTATGTGGTGAATTACATTGATAGACTTTCGTATATTGAACCATCCCTGAATTCCAGGGATGAAGCCTACTTGATCATGGTGTATGATACTTTTGATGTGTTCTTGAATTCAGTTTGCTACTATTTTATTAAGTATTTTTGCATCTATGTTCATGAGGGAGATTGGTCTGACGTTCTCTTTCTTTGTTGGGTCTTTGTGTGGTTTAGGAATCAGAATGACAGTGGCCTCATAGAATGAGTTTGGCAGTGTTATTTCTGTTTCTATGTGGTGGAAGAGTTTGCAAAGTAATGGTGTTAGTTCCTCTTTGAAGGTCCGGTAGAATTCTGTGCTAAAGCCATCTGGCCCTGGTCTTTTTCTGGTTGGGAGATTATTAATGACTGTTTCTATTTCCTTGGGTGTTATTGGGCTGTTTAAGCTGTTAATCTGATTTTGATTTAGTTTTGGTAGGTGGAATTTATCGAGGAAATTGTCCATTTCGCTTAGGTTTTCAAATTTCGTGGAATATAGATTTTTAAAGTAATGCCCGAATATTTTCTGGATCTCCTCAATGTCTGTTGTTATTTCTCCCTTTTCATTTCTGATTTTGTTGATTTGGGTTCTTTCCCTTTGCTTTTTAGTTAATTTGGCTAGGGGTCTGTCTATTTTGTTGATTTTCTCAAAGAACCAACTCTTGGTTTCATTGATTCTTTGTATAGTTCCTTTTGATTCTAAGTTGTTGATTTCAGCCCTAAGTTTGATGATTTCCTGCCTTCTGCTCTTCTTGGGAGTGTTTGTTTCTTTTTTTTTCCAATTCACACAGCTTAGCTGTTAGTTCACTAATATGAGCTGTCACAATTTTCTTTTTGAAAGCACTTAGTGCTATGAACTTTCCTCGTAGCACAGCTTTCAATGTATCCCATAGGTTTGGGTATGTTGTGTCTTCATTGTCGTTGGATTTTAAGAAGTCTTTGATTTCCTTCTTTATTTCTTCCCTGACCCAGTTGTCATCCAGTAAGGAGCTGTTCAATTTCCATGTGTGTGTAGGCTTTCTGTTGATTCTTTTGCTGTTGAAGACCAGCTTTATTCTGTGGTGGTCTGATAAGATACAAGGTGTTATTTCAATTTTCTTGTATCTATTGAGACTATCCTTGTGACCAACTATGTGGTCGATTTTGAGAAGGTTCCGTGGGGTGCTGAGAAAAAGTGTATTCCTTTGTGTTTGGGTGAAACGTTCTGTAGATATCTGTTAGGTCCATTTGTTTCATGATCTCTGTTAGACTCAATATTTCTCTGTTTGTCTTCTGTCTTGATGATCTGTCCATTGCTGTGAGTGGGGTGTTGAAGTCTCCCACTACTAATGTGTTGTGAACGACGTGCACTTTAAGTTTTAGAAGTGTTTCTTTTACGAAAGTAGGTGCCTTTGTATTTGGGGCATAGATGTTCAGTATTGAGATTTCCTCTTGATGAATATTCCCTTTAATGAGTATATAGTGCCCTTCTTTGTCTTTCTTCATTAACTTCAGTTGGAAGTCTGTTTTGTTTGATATTAGAATGGCTACTCCAGCTTGCTTCCTGGGTCCATTTGCTTGGAAAACCTTTTCCCAGCCCTTTACTCTGAGGCAGTGTCTATCTTTCGTAGTTAGATGTGTCTCTTGTATACAGCATAAGGAAGGGTCTTGCTTGCGGATCCACTCTGTAAACCTGTGTCTTTTTATTGGGGAGTTGATTCCATTGATGTTGATGTATATTCGTGACCTGGGGTTGTTATTTCCCATTAGTTTGGTATAGGTGGTGGTCCTGTGCCTCTTTTGGTTTAGTTGCTGAGGGGTTTTCTATTCCCTTTGTTTTCTTGAGTGGAGTTTTCTTCTCTGGGTTGGGATTTTCCTTCTAGGGTTTTCTGTAGGGCTGGGTTTGTGGGGAGATATTGTTTAAATTTGATTTTGTCATGGAATATCTTGTTTTCTCCATCTATGTTGATAGAGAGTTTTGCTGGGTAAAGTAGTCTGGCTGGGCACCTATGATCTCTCAGGACTTGTATTATATCTGACCAGGCCCTTCTAGCTTTTAACGTTTCTGAGGAGAACTCAGGTGTAATTCTGATGGGTCTGCCATTGTATGTGACTTGACCTTTTTCTCTTACAGCTTTTAATATTCTTTCTTTGTTCTGTACATTTGGTGTTTCAATTATTATGTTGCGAGAGGAGTTTCTTTTCTGATCTAATCTGTTTGGTGTTCTGTAAGCTTCTTGGATTTTTATTGGCATCTCTTTTTTCAGGTTTGGGAAGTTTTCCTCTATGATTTTGTTGAAGATATTCCTGGACCTTGGAGTCGGGAGTCCTCTCTTTCCTCTATACCTATAATTCTTAGGTTCCGTCTTTTCATTGAGTCCTTGATTTGTTAGATGTTGTGGATGAGAGATTTTTTAGCCTTCTCATTTTCTTTGGATGTTGTACTGATTTCTTCCATCGAATCTTCCATGCCTGAGATCCTGTCTTCCATCTCTTGCATCCTATTGTTGATACTCACATCCGTAGTTCCTGTTCTCTTCCCTTGGTTCTCACTTCCTCTTTTAACTCTGACTGTGTTTTCTTCATTGTTTCTATTTCTATTTTCATGTCTTGTATGGTATTGTTCGTTTTGTACATTTCCTTCTCCAGCTTGCTTGTTTTTGTCTGAAAATCTTTCTTTGCTTTGTCCTTTTCCTGTTCAATCTCTGTCACCTTGGCTTGGAGCTCTTTAATGGTGTTGTTCGTTGTTTTGATTTGTACAATTGTGGCTTCTTTGAATTCCTTCATAGATTTAAGTTCTTCTTGAAGGGACTCTATCACTTTCCATAATGCAGAATTGTCAACGTTTTCATGTGTTTCTGTTGGTGTGAGGTCATCCGAATTGGATGAGCTAGGATAATTCTGCTTTGTTGGAGTCATATTTCCTTGATTTCTATTTTTTTTTTTTTACCTTTGGCCATTGGATGCGTTTAGCTGTCTGTTCTTGTCGTTTTCTGTGCTCAGATCCACAGGGGATGCTTTGGTGCAGGGGACGAGTTACTTGGCTATCTGTCGTTGCTTACAGGGGGATCACAGGGTCACTGTGATTTTAATTGCTTGAAGCACTGTGAGCTGGTGCAGCCTATTCCCAGGTTGTGAGTAATGGACCGGGATTGTTTCACTGCTCCCAATTCAGACTTCTCTATGTTGCACTCTGAATTATCAGCCTGTATTGGTTCTGATGGTATGAACCTGTTTGCCCAGGCACAGATTCTGTGGGCTTTGTTTGTCCTCACGGAGGCTGACAGGGTCTGGCTCCACACCTAATATGTCTGGATTTTCCAGAATACATCTATGGTCCCCTGACTTCTGGTTTCTCCCTAGGCTTCTCGCCACAGGCCTGACCCCTGTGCCTGGTTCCCTCCCTGTCTGCCCAGCCGCGGGTCTCCCTCCCTAGCTGCTCGGCCGTGGGTGCACGGAGCCCCGGATCCTCCTGCCACCTGAGTGGGCCTCCATCCCCAGCAGCTCAGCCGTATGTGCGCGGATCCCTGGCCCCGCCCGCCGCCTGTGCCGGGCTCCCACCCCAGCTGCGCTGCTGTGGGTGCACGGGGATTCAGCCCCTCCCGCCCGCCTGAGCCTACTTCCCACTCTGATTACTTTGCCAGCCAGCTTCCCGCTCTCTCGGAACCTCCATGTCTTGATCGGCTGCGGACCACCCGCCGAGCACCCTGTTTCTTCCTTGCTAAGACTTCCACTATCCCGCAAAGTTTCTTAAGTGGCTATAAGTTCTTCCTGAGGTATGGGGAGCCCAGTAGGCTAGTGGGCGATCGACATGTGGCCTCTGATTCTGCCTGCTGTGCGTTGGGGTCGATCTTACCAGGCGCCTCTCCAAATGGGAGTTCCCGAATCCCGGATTTAGTGGCTTCCGTGTCTGCAAGACGTGGGGGGAGAGCCTTACCCTGGGACTTTTTTTTTTTTTTTTTTTTGGTTTTTCGAGACAGGACTTTTAACAGTCCCTTGGAAGCTGTGAATGTTCCAGGGCGGGGGGAGTGTCTATCCCCTCCGGTTTTTGCACAGTGCCCAATAACTCTGTGTTTTTTATGGCTCTTTTTTCCCATGTTCAAAATGCGTCAGTGTAGGTCGCTGCCATCTTGGCCCCCCAAAGATGTTTTCAATGTGCTGTTAACTTGTGCCATGTTTTAGAGAGATTTAAAAAAAAGAAAACAGGAGAGAATATTTTCAGTGAGAACATAACAATTTCAAGTCAAGACATGTTGAATTTGAGGTTTTTGAGATGTGGAAAAAGAAATGTCAAATTCCATGCATAGTGATAGAAGGCTTCAAACATAAAATAAGATTTGTCGGTAGAGATTGGAAACATTATTTTCTTTTATTTTGTTTCTCTTTAAGACAAGGTTTTGCTATTCAGCCCAGGATGCCCTCAAATTTGTGAATTTCCCTCCTCAGTTTCCAGAGGGCTGTGAGTGAGGTGTGTACTACCACATCTAGCTAGAATATGTTTTGTGTTTGTGTTTCTAGAGTTTTTCTTAGGAACCTCTATACAGATTTCCGCAGTGGACGCATCAGTCTATGCTCCCACCAGCAATGAGTAAGAGTTCTGGATTCCCCACAGTCTCACAGCATCTGCTATATCACCCCTGGGCCTGGAGAAGGCCCAGCGACTTCCAGGTTTTTGACATTCCTCTTAGTTGTCCTCTAGAACTAGATTATAAGACCCTATTGTTAAAGGTGTCACTCATTTTGGTTGAAGGCCATAGAGAAATTGAACTGGAGCAGAGGTGGAAATTTCTCTGTTGGGAGCATTTCCATGTGCCAAACGGAGCTAGATAGGCTGCTGGGGGGAGGGGGGAAGGTATGAATGGTCTTAGTCAGTTGTGAATCCTACAATGCTAAGCTGCCTAGGCAGGTTGTGCCCGTTGGTGCAAAAGTGGCACAACTCTAAGGGGCAAACTGCTTTTGAGTTGGAATTGAGGCCAACTTCAAGGAAAGGAGTATATGTCTGTTACAGTCTTTGGTCTTACATGGGAACTCACTATTCTTTAGCTAAATTGATGTGGAATTAAACTACATTCTAATTATAATGTTTATACATATGGAAAAATCGTGTTCCCAACCTTAATCAGACAAGCTTCTCTATGCAGTGTAGTACCCAATGCATGATTCATGGCTGCTCAAGGTACTAAGAATAAGTTACAGCTGTGTGGTCATCCTGAAGGAGACATTTATAGTACCTCCTCTTAGGCTTGAGGAATTATGGAAGATTGAGCAGAAATAATATAAGATCTGGATGAAAGAAAGAAGGGTTACAAAATGCCATTTCCAGGGTACAGCATAGCCAATGCAAACATAATCTTATAACAGCCACAGTAGTCTGCACTGGCCTGCATGAGAATAAACTTTTAAACAATCAACCATGGATTCCAGCTGAACTACTGGCTACATATAGATTCTGGGATTGGGCAGTCATTGGTTTCATCTCTGTACCCAATGGTTGGCCCATCAGGCTCGAATGGATATTTTCCATACAGGCGGCCTTGCTTGAAAGCTGTGCGTTCCAAAACAAAAAACAAAGCCCCAAAATGACATCAATACAGAAAAGGAACTTTAGGGAGGAGGGAGAATGACAAGAGTGGGATGGAGATAAGAGAGGGTGGGTATTGAGAGTAAACAGAATATATTATATACATACATGAAATTGTCAACAAACTTAATCAATAAAACATAAATAAAAATGAAAACAACCTGTACAAAATAAAGAACTTTATTATTATTTCTTGGCTATAAATCCACTTAACCTCATAAGTTGCTGTAGTTTATTATTTCTCCTCTTTCATAAGTTTCAATATCTTAAGCTTATCTATCTTCTTACTCTCCTCACAGGGTCTCTGGTGTCAGCTAGCAAGACAGATCTTACTATTTTGAACCTTTATGTTAAACCTATAAATTCAGCCTAAGATTTCTAAGATTATTCACTGAACAAGAGCTAGGGTGTTGTGATCCAAGCCCGAGAACTCATTCTTCCTCTCTAAGAGCAGCAATCTCAGATGAAGATACAGTGTTACTCATCCTGTATACAACCCTTCTCAGGAGCAACTTCTTGTTGCCTCTCTGTAACCATTTTTAGTGCTCTCAGTGTTTTGTGAAGTGCTGAAATTCTACAGGCCCACGGGGTTAAATGTCCTTTCTTATATATACTGTGAAGCTTCCTTAAGCATACAGAAGACATATAATATGGGCAATAAAAAAGTGCATCTAGATTTGAGTCCATCTATCCAGAGTTAAATGGATCTGAGACAAAATTTTAATCCTGCTATTAACTTTCTAGCCTTGAATAAACTATTTAATATTTTTAAGTCTCGAAAAATCTCACCTATGAATAAGGACATAGTTCAGCATATTGTGTTACATGAGAGAAACAACTTTCCTACAATACCCTGGACTTTGAGGATCTTCAATAAAGGATAACTGGTACTGCAAAACAAAGGAAGGTGGGCCAAGTAGTGTCAATGTGAGCATCACAGGCCATTCTAGACCCTTCTCATCCTCATCGTATATTAACTGTGATTCCAAGTATTGTGGAGATTAGATTTATTGTAACATTCTTTTTAAATTCTGTTCAAAATGACCCATTGAATCTTAAATGACCTTATTCATGATACTTGATTTTCAAATATAATCCTCTAATTGAATGTTTACTGAGGGATCTATCTCATGAAGTGGAATCTGCCATCCCTCTAGCTGGAGAGGCTGCCTGCTGCTCATAGGTGACTTGTAACCTATGGTGAAGCCTGACTGTGGCTGACTGCTCATGAACCTCATTTCCACACTTGCTTCCAGGAACTTGAGGGCCCTTTCCCTAGGATCTGTTAAGAATACTTGTTTTCCACAAGGATCTTTCAGTGTTGTCATAAAATCTAAAGTTGACAGAGACACAAGAAACCCACTGATAAGTCTTTGATTTTGTTTTTCCAGAAGGACCTGTCCATTCTAAATGAAAACAGGAAAGCCTTTACAACCTGCCATGGAGGAAAGAACTTATATTTGTATTTAATAGTTATATTTTCCAAATTGTCATTCAAAAAACTATAAGTTAAATGTAATACAGAATATAGTAAATCATGTAAATAATTTATAAATAAATAAAAACATATATTTAAAAAACCTGGTAAAACAAGAAAACTTTTTGACAAGATCATGGTAATCTGAAAAACACTTTGGAGGTAACCTATGCTATCCTGTTTAGCAACACTAATAGACTACACAGTTTATAAAATATAACTGTGTCTATTATCTTGGAAAATACCGGGAGATTTTCTTACTAATATTCTGAGTCTATTTTCTAATTCTGTCTCACATTTGACAATAGCTGCTATCATTCTCACCTTCTTCTCATTATTTTCCTCAGGATCCAGAGGTATTGGGTCCCAGTGAGAGAAATGTGGCATTCTTCCATAACATGAGATCAGAGTTGAGAGTGGGAAGAACACAGACTGGTTTACTGAGATTGACTTCAAATAACTCATGTTTAGCCAGAGAGCAGGCTTGGATGATAGCCTTCTCTTGCAAAGGAAGGAATTCTGAAGCCTATCTCCTTCAAATTCCCAAATGGTATATAAGTAATTTATTATATTATATCATATTATTGTATTATATTTCTGTCTATATATTTGTTTTACAAGACAGGATTTTATGTAGCCCAGATTAGTCTTGAACTTGCTATATAGCTATGGATGTCCTTGAATTCTTGCTCCTCCAGCCTGTACTTGAATGCTTAAGCTATACATGTGCACCACAAAGCCTGACTTTGGCTTTCAATATTTAAGAAGACAAATATTTCTGAGATTTTTGAGAACTTAGGGTATTCATATAGTTGTATATAGTGCTTACTTCTCTTCTGTAAGTTATTAATGTTAACTACTCTATATACAAAATGTATAGAAATGAGATAGATTGAAGAGAATCATGGAAAATATTGGTGTCTATAAATTAAATTAGAGCTAAATATATTTATTGGTATAATTTTTATTTTTTATTTCTCCCCCTCTTATGGAAAAAATGAGAGTGTTTCCCTTTTGAATAGACATGATTTTTAACTCTATCATCTAAGACTATAAACAAATGTATGGAGAACTTGCTTGCGTAGTGACACACAGTCCAGTGCTTTGGAAGTAGGGACAGGAGACCAGATATTCAAGAATTCAGTGTTTAGAAAGTAAGTTTGAAGCCGGCTTGGCTAGCTGTGATCTGTCTTAAACTACCCTTCCACCAGAGAAGCAAGAATAAGGAAGAGACTCTTTAGACCTTTGCCCTTTTAGTGTCTCGAAAGGTAGCCTCCTCTGTGCTTCTTCCTTCATTTGCTTTTCTGAGATTTGTAATTTGGATCTTGTCCCTACTGTTTTACTAGAACACTTTTTTAGAGCAATCTGATGCCCTTGCATTAGTCAAATTTGAAGGCTTCTTTTAAATTCTTATGCACTCAAATTCACTTCAGAATCAAATCATTTCGCCCTAATGTCTTTGACTTAATATCTTTTCCTCCCAGATCTTTGAGCTCCCAACTTACTTTCTTCTCTCCCAGTGGCCATCCAGCATTCTTTTAAAATTCTCCTGTATCCTAAACCTAGGCTGTACATAAGCCAGAGAAGGCTTTAAATGCTAAAGATGTCTGAGACCCACCCCGAGTGGGTCTGTTTTAATTGCTCTGGGATATGGCCAAAGTATTGGGAGTTTTTATTAATAGCTCCCTGGATGATTTTTAACATTCTGCTAGGGCTGAAAGCTATCTTAAACTGTAACTCAGGTTTCAGGAAAGTTTATTATTGTCTTTCAAGTGCAAAATTGGCTCAAGCTCTCATCCTGTGGAAACTTCTAGGTTCTCATTAAATAACTTATTTCTGAGGGATGACATTCTCATGTTTTTTTTTTCAGTTGTGTCTGGCTTCATAATTTTGTATCTCTTGCATCTCACCCCTTCACTCATCTCATCCACTCGCCTCTTCTCTGTACACCCAGGCATAGCACTCACAAGTTTTCCTTGTTGCCTACCTGAATCACACACAGAAGCCATTGTTTATGGTGTCAGATATTATTGAAGATTGAAGCTGATGTAAAGCTTAATTTGAAAGTAAAAAAGAAATGAGGAATTTGTCTTCAGATCCTAACTTCCAGTGGTATGCTTGGATGAAAAGACCTGACACAAAAACTTAGTTATCTTCATGTGGTGTGCAAAATACAGCTTACCTCTTAGTAACAACTTTCTCATATTCATCTAAAAAACATGGAGTCTTATAGTTTGTGAGCTAAGCTTTCCTGATATAAATCATAATCCCTCATGTATTTTGATCCCTCTAGAAGATAAAAGTTCTCACATTCAAACCTGCCTTAAAGTTCCATTTTTGTTTTGTCTGTCATACATTTTCAGTTGTCCATTACTTTGGCAAGAAAGATCCTAAGATGTTCCTAAAGACTCTTCAAATTTCTCAGTCAAGTACTAATCTATGTATTGATGTGAAAGAAATTTACAGAAGCAATTAAGATTTTTGGAAGTTCTTATAGAGAGACTTTCCTAGATTATCCATGTGGATTCAATATAATCCCATGGACCCTGAAAAACAGAGATTAGAAGAACAGAAAAATTGACCAAACTAAGTTATCAAGCAGGAACCCAACCAAGATCTGTATGACCCAAAGGTGGCTCTCTTCCTTAGTTGTACCTTCTTCAGAAGTTCACCTGGACCTAGTTCTGTGTGAAGTTGTGGTTACAGCGAACTGACTGGAATCTGATTCCTATGCTGGTCTAGTGGTAGAGTGATGAACCTATGTACAGTAGCCTGGGGAAGATGATGCCTTCCAGAGGAATTTCAAAAGGCTTTCTGAAGGACATGACCTTTAGTTCCTTTAAGAGTGTAACATCTACCAACTCTGTGAGTATTGAAATTGAGTAGGTGAATGAATAGGGTAGGACATTCCAGGAAGAAAGGAGATTTCAGTGCTCAGGAGGTTTAGCTTGTACGCTTCCACAATACAGAAAGCACAAAGCTCTGTGGATTATAGTGAGGAGCATGGAAACAGCTCCAGGATGGTCCAGGAAACAAAAGGATTCTCAGAGAGGTGGTTGAGGAAGAGCTAGTGCCTCTGGAGATAGACATTCCTTCCATTTCTTAAACATACTACTCTGGCCATACCATGTGCTAGGCAACAAGGATTCAAAAGCACATGAACTCAGTCTTCCTATGGGGTAGACCAGAAGATTACAGACATATATGTTCTAAATATGTTCAGAGTTGCCAAGGAAAGGATCCAGATCTCTGGGGGCTCTTTTCTAAGTCCCTGTTCCACTGCTCCTATGTTAATTTTATATTGCATCTGTCTGATTACAATGCCAATAATCCCAGCATGGATAGGGTGAACATTTAGATGATCTAATGCCTAATGGAGGGTGAAGGACTACCTTGTGACTCTGTCATGAGCTCTATGGCCTGAGTTCTGGATAGTAGAATCACTTCCATTGCCAGATAACACCCTTAGATAGAAAAGACCATCTTGAGGTCAGTGAATCTGAGATAATCTCTGTATTTTGCCTTACTTAGATAAAAATGTGTGGGTAGGTCAAGTAGGCCAGATGATTTTTGGGATGCAAGATGGAAGATCTGGTTGGGAATCCATCCCTTGCCAAGGAATGGATATAGGGAGGAGTCAGAGGGGTAAATGGTGGCCAAGACAGGCCGCTGGACTTATAGTGACCTATTAGAGGAGGGTAACTACAAATGGCTTATGTCAGCTAGATAGTTAAGACAGTCCTGAAATCCCACTACTCAGAAAGAGGAAGAAGGAAAAGATGGAGTTTGAACAGAAATTGTATTTGTAGAGGTAGGAAATCTTCACTCTACTTCTTTTTTTTATTAAATACTTTATTTTTTTTTCTTCAAGTTACATCTCAGTCACAAACCCCTCCCTATTCCCCCTTCCTATCCCACCCTTCCACCCTCTTCCCCCCAGAAGTTTCCCCTTTCAGTCCAACAGATGGTTCCTTCTCTTATAACAGTAAATACTATACAAAACAACAGATATAAATATGCCACATTTATGAGAGTTAAATGGCCCAGTATACCTTCCCAATGTCCAGTTTATACATATTTGGCCCCTGACTTTAACATTCTACTATCTAACCATCTCCATGAGTTTAAAGGTCTATATCTGACTCAACATTCATACTAACTTGCAACTTAAAAGTGTGTTTCACTCTACTTCTTGTCCTCAAATTCCAATTTCCCAGTCATCCCCAGCTTTGGATCAGGTCACCTGCTGAGGCTTCTCTTCTCTCTCTGCCCCCATTTCCAGGGGACTTCAAGGATGCCTATCCTGTGGCAAGCCCTGATTTTGTACCTCCCATGTACCCTCTTAGACCTCTCCCTTCTATGCCATCTTCATTATTTCCTGTCACCTCCCAATTCATAGAAACACATTCTAACACACCTGGTGAGGTCATAGAGATAGTGTGATGGTTAGCTTCAATTCTTAATGTGACACAACCTAGAATAACCTGAGAAGAAAGTATTAATGAGGGGTTGCCAAATCAGACTGTGCTGTGGACATGTCTGTGAGAGACTGTTTTAATTTACTTGATTGATGCAGAAAGATCCAGCCTAGTGTGGGTGGCACCATAGTCTAGATGAGGGACACAGGAATCTGTGAGTGGAGAAGTGGAGCTGAACACAAGCCAGCAAGCAATCAACTACACATTCATTTACCTCTGTTCTTTACCTTGGATGTGATGCAATTAGCTGTTTCAAGGGTTCCTACCTAGATTTCCCTAAAATAATAAACTGTAACCAGGAATTGTTGGTGAAGTGGGCCTCTCTTTATTATTGCAGGTTGATTTGGGCAAGATATTTTATCATAACAGAAACGAGACTAGAATAGATTGTCTCCATTTTTATTTTTATTTTTTGTGTCCCCCTCCTCTGGGTCCCACCCTCCTGCCCTCCTGCCTTCATCCACCTATCTCCACTCCCCTTTCTGCTCAGAAAAGGGGAATGCCCCCTTACCATCCTCACTGCCCCCACAGCACCTTGAGTTGCAACAGGACTGAGCACATCCTCTTCTACTGAGGTCAGGCCCTGCAGCCCTGTTAGGGGGAAGTGATCAAAAAGTAGGCATCAAAGTACATGTTAGAGAAAGTCCCTACTCCAATTGGTAGGGGACTCATGTGATGACCAAGCTGCCCATCTGTGTAGGGGCCTAGGTCCAGATCATGCATGTTCTTTGATTGGTGCTTCAGTCTTTGTGAGTCTCCATGGACCAATGTTAGTTATCTCTGTTGGTCTTCTCATGGAGTTTTTAATCCCTCTGGGTCTGTCTATCCTTCCCCCCCCCATTCTTCCACAAACTACCCTGTGCCCCACCCAGTGTTTGGCGGTGAGTCTCAGCCTCTGTTTGGATCCACTGCTGCATGGAGTTTTGCAGAGGACAATTATTCTATACTCCTGTCTGTAAGCATAACAGACTATCATTAATAGTGATAGGGGTTGGCTCTCTCCCATGGGGATGGGGGTAGGTCTCAGTTGGGCCAGTCATTGGTTGGACTTTTCCTTAATTTCTGGTGTATCTTTATCCCTGCATATCTTGTATACAGGGTAAATTTTGGGTTGAAGGTTCTGTGGGTGGGTTATTTTAGTATATTAGTTTTCTTAGTAGTGTGATAAAATAACTGACAAAAGGAACTTAGGAAAGAAAGAATTTATTCTGATGTATGGTTTAGGATGAAATTAATCTTGTCAGAGGAGACATGGCATTGTGTGTGGGTGGAAGCAGCTTGCTCACACATCCATGGATCAGGAGTCCCAGAGTCTTGATCTAGTATGGCAGTTGGGCAATAACTACTCACCTCTTTCCTCTAATAAATACCCCCATGCTGAAGGTTCTACAACATCCCCAAACCATGTTACTAGCTGAAGACTAAGTGAGAGACACATGAGTTTGGGGGGACATTCATACCCAAACTTGGCTTCCATAGCATCATGGGTGTCATATAATTCAGTTAGCAACCTACCTGACTATAAAAATTCCCCAAATCTTACCATTTTTTACAGTTCAAGGTCTCTTCTGAGCCTCAAGTCTCACATATCCTACATAATATATCCTAAGTTATATATTTTTGGGGACTCAAGGCAAGCTTTTAACTCTGAGCACCTCTAAAGTAATAATTTTATGGTTGGATATTTCTGATATACAATGACACAAAGTAAACATTTTTTTTTCCTAAATGGAAGTATGGGGGCAGAGCCGAGAAAGATTGGATCAAGAACAAGATAAAAATCGACATGGGGAAGACTAAATCTAGCTGTTTGTCCTCTGGAACTAAAGTGGTCGTTATCTGTGCTCCAATGGACTCTAGTCTACAACACATGTGACCTCTCCTTCAGGCCATCTCCACTCTATCCCTTCAGGTTTCTTTGGTACATGTTCCATGATGCTAGTATTTTCAATATTCTGGAGATTCCATTTATTTTATTGGACTACAGGTTTTGTAATATATATTGAAAAAATGAAAAGGCAATTAAGAGAATGTATTGATAACAACTAGAGTTCAAGTAATAGCAAGTATTCAGTGTTTGGTGAGAAAGCTCCAAAAACTTTCCTTAAATTGAAGAAAATAATGTCATAAGTGTAGAATGATTATATAAAGAAGGATAATTAATATTTAATATTGATTCATGATTATTAATACATGAAAATAATTCCATTTAAATGGAATTAATTATTTTATTAATATTCGTTAGTGTTGGTTATTAATATATCAGGTTATTTTTTAACCTGCTATTATATAAATAGACACAGAAATCTGTTAGATTTAATATAAGCCTAAGGCACTGTAGCTGGGCAGATAGTCAATACTCTAAGATATCTTTCTGCTTCCTCAAAAACCCCATAAATACTAGCATATGTTTTCCATTTGGGCTGTTTCTGCTCTGTCAGGCCAATCCTCAGTGCTAGCTGCTTTTGGCCATATTCTTTTGGTTTCCCCATGGTGATCTGCTCTTTTCTTCCTTTTCTCCCTCCTCAGGGACCTTCTGCTCTGCTAAAAGCCAGGAAACCTTAGCTCTACCTACCTTTCTTCTGCTGAGCCAAGGCCATTGCCAACTTTATTAGCCAATTAGGGTTAAGTTGGGGAAGAGAGTTGCACAACATCACTTGATGTATGTGAGAATCTGTTCATAAAACAGATTTGGAGTGGGCAAGCAATTAACATTTGAATACATAGTAAGTTTCAGATCAACCCCACATAAGATCAAAGAAGCTGTAGGAGCCAAGTGAAACAAACAACATAAATATATATCTAGAAATGTGATAGTCAAACATCAAATTAAGAAGAGGGGTTAAAGCTGCTGGATAGTTACCCCTGATTGAGTTGAAAATATAATAGAACCAAATGACTGAAGAACACAATGGATTTGTTTTCCATGTATATAGGAAAAAATGATCTTCAGGCCCTTGGTTTATATCTAGATAAATTGTAAATGAAGAATGAAACAAATGTGTGATGTTTCAGACACTTTAAACCTGAGTTTATGATCTACACATACCATAGTGAACTTCACAAAATGGAAAATGAACAGAAAACAAGAGACACAAGAACAACAGAAAACACATAAATTGACAAAATCAATTGGTGAATTTATTTCTGTGCCGTTAAAATATGAGACTAGATCTCTCTTTAAAAACTTGTTGTTAGTAGCATTTTAAGCGGAACAGTAACAAAGGAAGTAGAATTAAGCACTACCAGTGTCCTTGTCTAAATGAGCATCAGGATGTGAAACAAGGGTTTTTGTAGAACAATTTACAGTTAATTGCATTTTATAACTTAAGACCTAAGATTAAGTGGCAGCAAACAGTAATGTAAAGAATACAGAGTACTTTGTCTAATCAGCCACAGGCATAGGATTAAGATGCAAATTAGCTATTGTATGCCTGTGATACCAGCATTTGGGGAGGCTTAGGCTGAAGGATGGATTGGAGGATCAGGAACTCAAGGTCAGGGTAAGCTGTATGGTAAAGGCCTGTTTCAACAAACCAACAGATAGAGATACAGTTCAGGGATACTGTTCTTGCCTATTCTGTGCATTGGTCTGGACCTGACTTGCAGCTTCCTTCTAAGAAAGCAAATAAACAAAACAAAACAAAAAAAAACCCCAAAACCCCCAAATCCAAAAAACAAACAAAAGCCACACAAATAAAGATGCCAGATATAAGTGAAAATGTGTCCTAAATGTTAATAATAATATAAATGAATTCAGTTTCTTAATATATAGCAGATGAGATTTTTTTTTAAATCCAGATTTTTGATACTTACAAATGCAAAGTGATCTTACACTCTGAAAAATAATATTTAAAGGGAAAGGGAGTAAATAACAGAGATAGTGACATTAGTGACATTTCCCAATACCCAGTATAGCCTTAAACATATATGAAACCTTAGCATTCATTAAGACAGTTGAACAGGCAAATTCATAATGATATAGACTCAGAGAAATTCTACCTCTGATGTAACATAGCAAAAGACTGATGGTGATGTATAGTAGATTTTTGTGTGCTCTTTTATAGTGTCTTCATGGTTAGTTCTTGGGATGCTAAGCTGCAGTTATGAAGTGCCAAAAATATTTGTAAAACTAACTTGGATTAGTGAGCAAGAATGGAGCCAGAAAATTATTGCATTTGAATATACTTTCAAGATATTTAAATGAGTGTAAACTTTCTGTGCTATAACTTGGCAATGTTTTTTTAAAAAAAAAACATTTTGGAACTTTGCATATATTCTTATTCAGTAATTATAATTCTAGAAAGTTTTGTTAACAATATAATTATGCAAACTATATGCAAATATTCATAAGGCTTCCCATCATGGAGCTATGTGTAATGGGAAAATAACCTAAATATCCTGAAGATATGGAATTGGTTAAAAAAATATTTCTAATGATATGATAAATAGTATGTGGAATTAGTTTGCTCAGTTGATATTTGGTTGTTTTAGCAAGTATAGTTTAGACTTCAAAAGACAATGCTTTATAGATTTAAGTATTTCCTCTAAGAACATGGTCTCAGAATCAAGCTCTATGTAGTAATAGACCAAATTAAAAATAAAAGGAAATGTGGAGTTTAGGAACCAGACCTACTACATAAGAATTCTAGTATTAGAGAAAACTGTTCAGTGTATGCTGCATAGAGGAAAAGGTAGAATTACCAAGAAACACACAATATTGTTTAAATAATCCTTAAAGCATAATCATGTTGACATATAGGTAGATAAAATATTAGTATGAATGTTAAAATTAATTGTTTTATTTTCAGTTTATAGCGTTTTGTGCTTTTCCTTCTTGTAATGAATGATAGTAATATTACAGTAAAATTATCAAGATTTGTATACTTGCATGATTTTAGGGATTGATTTGACTGGGACAATGTGAGAATGAAAAAAGGGCAGACACAGACATGGGCAGGAAACATGATATCAGGTGGGCCATCCGCTCACTAGGAGACACACCAGCAGTAGCCCAGAAACAATCTGTTTATTTTACATATATGAATTGAGGAAGAGGCTTTATTATATACAGCTAAACAAGGAAACGGTTTAGCTAATCTTGGTAGGAGGTCCGTAAAGGTATGCAGTTTCAGGTTGCAGTTAGCCAGGAAAAAGAAACTGTGGTTAATACTTTCAGGACACTCTGCCCACATTTCCACAAGGACCAAGGGAAGGCTTTACCATCCCAATGGGGCTCTTGACATGGCCATGCTAATCCCACGCCAACAATACACATTTACTCAGGACTTCATCCTCTCCCTATGTTTGTACTTCATATTGAAACTTCAACATTTAAGAATCTTTCCATGCTCTGAATCAATTCCTCCTTTCACTTCTTCATGTTTCTGGGTCTTCCTTCATTGCACAAATTAGAATTTGACATTTGTTAGGTTAATCTGTGTATGTGCATCTTTCTCAACATGACTGGAATTTCTGGAGGGCACTGCTTCATCTTACTCAACACAACTAGATTTCTTTTAATAGCTGCTGTGACCTGTTTTGTGAGTTGTACTGAATTAACTCTTGGAATACACTTTCATCCAATTTCATCTGCAATAAACCCATATAGCCTGTGCTCAAGTCCTGGATCAGTAATTGGAAACCAAATGCAAGTGGTGATAAAGCTTTGGGGCTTCATTGAATTCCGACCTTGTGTTAGGCTTCCTCCCGGGATTCTCACTCTGCAAGCAAAGGTAGATATTTTAAATCTACTAGAGTTTGATAAGATGGATATTTGCACTAAGGTAGAATACTTAGGTGGTAATTTTCCAATCTCTCTGTAGCAGAGGAAGCATTCATCTTTTCTAAGGCCCTTGAAGTTGGCAGATATTGATGATTTTCATCTGAGCCCCATAGCTGTGATGTGTCATTGTTGAGAAAGAATGAAGTGGAAATAACTGCTCCTATAGACAAAATATTCAGTGGTCCAGAAAAGCAGCTCCCTAATCTCCTGTCTTTGTCTATCTCTTCAGGGGAGTAATTCATGATAGAAGGCATGTGAAAGAGAAGTAATATTAAGGCAACAGGGAGAAGACGAGCAAGAGGAATTTTGGAACATTCATAATAGAGAAACCAAGACACTAGACTGAGCCTTAAAAAAAAGGGATTGAAGCCGGGCAGTGGTGGCGCACGCCTTTAATCCCAGCACTTGGGAGGCAGAGGCAGGTGGATCTTTGCGAGTTCAAGGCCAGCCTGGTCTACAAAGTGAGTCCAGGACAGCCAGGGCTACACAGAGAAACCCTGTCTCGAAAAACAAAAACAAAAAAAAAAAAAGGGATTGAAGTTGAGGGTAGAAACATCTTTATTTCCAGGAGAATGAAGTTAAATACTCTCATCAGCTAATTTTTTCTTAAGCTTAAACAATTATATAACAACAAATTGCTGTATAGAGGTCCTCTATTCATGTTGCCTTGCTTTTATGTTGATGATTATCAAACCATTTCAGGGAAGAAATCTGCTTTCTTATTAATGACCTTCAAAGGAGAAAAGCACATACCTTTCTGGGTAAACCATTTCAGAGTTAAACAAACAATGCTTGCTTTAGATGGCAATATATATACATTCCTTAGGGCTTAAGTTTGTTTTCCTCTAAATTTTATATATATATATATATTCCTATCAGAATATATATATATATTCTGACAGAAAAATTTAATTCTATGACTCCTTATTCCATGTTTCATAGATGAAAGATTATTGATCTCAGTTCTCAGTAATATATATAATTTCTTGTATATGGCCCCTGGCACCAGCACCAGAGTTGTAATTACTACAGGAATTTTAATAGGAGGTTTAGATGCCTCTAGTGTTTGTCCTTATTGTGGGTTGTTAAGGTAATCATTTGGTTGGCAGCCACATGAAATAGGATGACTTAAATTTATGCAAATATAGTACCAACAAAATTAATGAGTATTCCTATTTTCTCTTCATCACAATAAAATCCCACATTTTCTTCTCCATTATAAATAATCTTGTGCATTATTTTTGTTCCAACATTATTTCCAAATCTTTAGACAAGAAATAGGAGGTTTTCTTGCTAGAAAATACTTGATCAAATCAACTGCACAAATCTCATCATCATCTACACTAGAAAACTGAAGGTCTGGGTCTGGGGGTTAAGTGATGGAAGAAGCTAAGAACGAGCACAAGGCTACTAGCCTACAGCCTCAGGCTTTTAACAACTCCTTATTATATCATTCTGTTCTCTCCCTCCTGCTGAATAACAGTTTTTCCGTTAGAAACACTTATTCCATAGGGCTTAAGTTTGTTTTGCTCCAAATGTAATTCTTTGACTTGTGTTGGTCATGATTGTCTTTTCCTGGCTGGTAAGATGGAATAATAATAATAATAATAAAGCACTCAAAAGCAAGCATTTACTTTTAGTAAATGTAAATTTGATGAAGTAAATATATATATATGCTGAATATGGTAATGAACAATTTGGACTTATGGTGTGTGTGTGTGTGTGTGTGTGTGTGTGTGTGTGTGTGTGTGATTTTGTAATTTTACTTATCTAGTATTTTGTTTTTACTATACCTTACAAAAGTATTGGTATTTACTAGACTAGAAATAAAGACCACAGATAGACTGAGAATCACTGTTCCAAGTTGGGCACTGATGTCACCAATGACAGATGGGGCACTGACAGAATGAGTTGGTTATAATCTTACAAAAACAATTAAAAGTAGTGAAGTTGGGGTAAAATATAGTTGAAGCTGGACCTCTCATGTGGGTTGTTTATGGAAAATAAAGTAGAAAAAGAGCCCTCATGTATGGCACAAGTTCATGGTGCTTGCTAACTAATCCTCTTCATCATGTTCTTTCAGGAAATGTGAATGCTTTTCCCAAGGTCAAGAAATCTTTCAGTAATTCATAGCACATAGGACAATTATTAAATAGTGTCCCTCATATATTTTCACCACAATTTTTGTATACAGGTCTAAATATATGATCTTGTATCTTTATTTGAATTGTCTACATGTGTTTGTATATTTCCACACTGCTAGACAGCTTCATTCTAGTTCCAGTCCAATGTCACCATCATTGTGAAAGGTCTTATTCAATGCTCTGGGCTTTCTTTCACCTCTGGAATGCAGCAATAATAATTAGTTTCCATTATCCAAGTCACAAAAATACTCAAGGATGTCTGAACACAGTGTCAATCACAGTGAAATATTTCTGAAGATTTCTTCAAGGCTTAATAATGATAACTGCCCTATCAGGCAGAATTGCTTTTTGTTAACTCATATACTACAGTAAAGGCATACTCCCAGAAACATCATCAAACATAGTTTAAATATAAGTAAGAAAACTGAGCAGTGAGTGACAGCTCTTAAGAAAGAAAGCTGTCCATGGTTCTAAATACCAAGGGAGGTATTTAGATTATTGGCTGCCCCGGTCAGGGTGTCAAGCCTTGGTTTGTGTTTAGACTTGAGTTAAGTTCGTTTCACTGTGAGTGCCCTATCTGCTCTAATATATATATATATATATATATATATATATATATATATATTCTAATTACCTCTCGATTACAGCCCCCTTCCTCCTCCCCACCAGGTCCCACCCTCCCACCCTCTTCCCCTTCTCTCTCCTCTCCTTCTCTGATGAGGGGAGCCCCCCCCACATTTAAACCAGTTTACAACAGCATTTAAACAATAAAGTCATTTCTGAGGTTTTTGTTCCCTGTACACTGATGGGGCTGTGTATATTTCAATAGTTACCGTATTTTTCATTTATATATTTGCATGTCAGAACTTTCTGATGAGAAAGGCAAGAATTATAGTGTGTACACATTGGTATTCTCAGCACCTGGTATGTAATGATAACTCTACAGTGCTTGTTAAAAGGGTGAATGGATATCTGAATTACCCTTCAGTTCATCGGAGTTATAAAACTCCTCATCTGGGTCCAACTAATCATATTTATTCATTAATCATAAAATTAATCATAAAATGTACACGTGACTGTAGTACATCTGTCCACCAGCAGGTTTACAGTGTTTTCTTCTTCTTCCTCCTTCTCCTCCTCCTCCTTTTCTTCTTCTTCTTCTTCTTCTTCTTCTTCTTCTTCTTCTTCTTCTT